>JAYKKM010000018.1:0-137500 GCA_035772405.1 Chrysogorgia sp. JL179-B06
ATTATATCGTTAAATAAGCATGGTGTATAAACTCGTAAACAGTTTTATTTTATTTCATATTCATAAAAGGTTTTGCCTTGGATAATTGGGAGCTTGGATAATACCTCGATAAAGAGTGAGTGTCCAACCGTCCGTGCATTGCGCCGTATTGTGTTTAAGCTTTTTCGTACGATAACAAAGTGGTTATAGGAAGTTTGAACGTGGAAAATACTTCGGAATAATCGCCCGAGAGTCCTTTCTCAAAAACCCTATAGGAGGCTTTTCTTATTCCATCTACAATAACAAATACATCGACCCTCGGAACCTGATTTTTGGTTTGAAACCCTCGTTACTTGGTCTTGCACGCTTTCCGCTGTCAGTAAAGGCTGACCATTGATCATCGAAATGAAAGTCAAGAAAACGTCCGAGTTTGTGAAAAATATAGAAATGATTACTTTCTAAGGTATGACTTCTTTTCAATCAAAAGACAAAATGAATAATTTATATCAAGGATTGACAAGATATTTACGGGATGAATGCAGTTCACTAAGGGAATTTTCGTGCTTTCAAAAAAATGGCCGACCCGAGCGTGCAATGCGTCACGGTTGAACACTCCACTCTTTAAACTTAATAGATTAGGTAAATGGATAAAAGAGATGACGTAAAGGACCTTTCCTTTTACGATGCCTAAGCGGAACGGGTTCGATCCCAACGACGGTACACTTTCTGTAACTTTTTCTTTTAAATTTTTCTTTCACTTTTTGTTTGATTTTTAAAAAAGATTAGGGATTGGTTAGCGGATTGGATTATTGTTACGATTATGCGGATTGCCGAGAATTCATTTAGTTATACTCACTCGACCGACTCGTAAATCAATGGTCTGCGGGCTAGCGGCCGTTTCAATCGTGTACACTGATCCCATCCACTTCATTTTAAACGTTAGGATGTGAGTTTTTTTGTAATAGTTTTTAGTTAGGTTAACTCATTGCTGAATGCATGAGTTAAAATGTGAGCAACTGTTTAAAAAAGCCACATGGTAGACATATCTATAGATATATTTTAGGATGTAAATATATATTTGTATTGGATATTAAAAATTGTAATATTCAAGATTGGTGTTTGCTGGGAGGCGTGAATGTATTTGCCTCTAATTATTTGTATAAAGTAATATCTAGTAATGATTCTAGAATTATCATAAAAAGAAGTGCAATAGCTATTATAAACATAACCGGAAGTAAATGCGGTGACTTACACGCGCTCTGATTGTCAGTAAAGCATACAGCTGTCGCCATCTTCCTACGACTAGATTTTGTCGTTTTTGACGAATTTCCACTGTCATTTTATCATTACAAAAAGACGTCAGGAAAATACCGTAGATACAAGTTAACAACGTGTTGAAAATCTGATGATAATAGTGATGTTATTTTACTAAAAGAAATAAAAAACTTTGGTCGCTGTGATATTTAACGTCGTTATATAAATGGCACTCCCGAGAGGCTATAGCAACACACTCGGATATCACCTCGTGTGTTACATGCTTCTCTCGTGCCATTATAATAACGACGTAATATCACGAGACCCTTTTTTAATTTCTTAATTAAACCTCCCGCTCGATGAGGGTCATTTAGAAAAATTTCACTAAATGACCCGAATCGAGTGGGCGGTTTCATGGTTAATATACTTTTATTATGGCATTCCCTTGTAATAACCATGTTTACCGAAATTTCTGACAATTGGGTTTCCTCATGTTTGAGATACTTTAAATCCATTGACGTCAACTGACAAGGTCGTATTAGAACTAATACGACTCGGTTTGGTATCAGTGGAGGTTGTATTAGTGGATGAGGTATATTAGTTGTTAATGAGGCAAAATCGTAGGCCCTCGGAACCCCTATCAATTGGGCTTCTAGCCTGTTCGGGTATTCCGTTCACCTAAAAGAGTGATAATTCTAATAAACTAAGAATAAAAGAAATTCAGGAAAAAATGGTATTATACGATTTGTTACCCGTTCGCGGTCCAGCCGTGTGGTGGAGAGGATGTCGCGGGCGCCGAATCATCCCGACGTATCTCGATATCAGGAGAAGTTCAGTTGCAGGATTGCGTTTCACAACAACATTAGGTATATTATGTGAAGACAGTGCAGTTTCTTACTGTATATCATTATTGTTTATTTTGCAGTGGGTATTTGGATTCTCAGCCTTTCTTTTCCCTAAGTTTCCTTATGGACTACGTGCATTCTATCTAAAGGTGCACGTCTTTTCTGGAATGGCCATATTTCTGTTGGCCATTGCAACCTGTTTAACTGGAATAACAGAGAAAGCTTTTTTCGCCATCGGGTTAGTATTGAAATAAATCGTTTGTCTTAGTTGTTATTCAATACTCGATATAGTATATCAAAACGTCGATACATTAGCCTAGCTTTCATGTATGTCATACCATAGATAATGAAAGGGGAACAGGAAACTTAAAACGATGTTTCGAAACCGGAAACTATGTTTACACAACTTGCTATAATTATACGCTTATAAGCGGCTGATGCAGCAACTGATGGTCTTGCGGTCTATTGTTTTGCGCATGATTTTGTCGTGGTCCGCTGTACAATTGTCTTGCTGGCTGATAACCACAATTGTCAAAGAAAACTTGTTGACCGTACACACGAGCAAATAACACTTGTCAAAGAAAAACTTGTCAAAGAAAACTTGTTGTACGTACACACGAGCAATGAGCAAATAAAACTTGTCATAGAAAACTTGTCATAGAAAAACTTGCTCGTCTGTAAGGGGCTTAACGCCAAACTACTATATTCGACTAGCTAAGTCATATATTTAGATATAAAAAGTAGTTATTTTTAGTTGCCAATGTCCTTTAAGGTAATTCAACAGAAATGTAGTATCTGATTTAGTATTCAAGGTCACTAATTAACCGTATTCATAACCGCGGGACATAAAAAAGAATCCACCAACATCGACCCTCCTCCACCCAGGGCGTTTTTCCTCACGGTGGAAGGTGGGCAGCAGTTCATGTCGTGACGTCAACATACTACCTAGAATTGTTCGACTTTAAACTGAAATAAGGTTAGGGTTAGGATGACGGTTAGGATCAGGGTTTGATTTTGGGTAAGGGTTAGTTTTTTGTACCTAGAAAATAACCAAATGGTGTTAAAATTGTGACGTCAAGACATGAACTTCGGTACAAATAGTGACTCCCGGTGGAAGGTCGGCGAAAATGGCCCTGGGTTCAGCCGGTCGGTTCTATTATCTTATTTATATTTCACTAAATTTCACTAAATTTTTATATATAAACGTGCAGAAGCGGTGATTATATTGTTATTGAGTTGTTACAGTAGCGCTGAATCCTCGTAATTTTTATATTTTGAAATTTGAGAATTTTAAAATTATTTTATATTTGAAATTTTGAAATTTTCATTTTGAAATTTTGAAATTTCAAAATTTGCGGTGATTATGTTGCTATCGACTTGTCACAGTAGTGGTTAATCTTTGTCATTTTTATGCTTGAAATTTTTATATTTTGAAATTTGAAATTTTGAAATTTTCATTTTGAAATTTTCATTTTGAAATTCAGCTAGAGAAATGATTAGAAATGAATAGATATGAAAAAAAATGAATAGAAATGGATAGAAATTAATATAAATTAATATAAATTTATTCATCTAATTCCAGATGTTAAGAAATTTCATCGCCTTTATTAATTTCACCGTGAATTAGAAATATAATGGTTTTGGTTTTAAAATTGTGAGGAATATACTTGTTCATGCGCACGATATATATATATATATATGAGATAATCATGGATGTACTGTATGAAGTACTTTTAGGGTGAATGTTTTACATGATCAAGTCTGCAGAGCGTTGTATATTTCTCATCATTATGCACATCAAGTAAACAAAAACAAATTACCTAAGTCTGTATAAATTATCATATAAAAACATGAAATTCTGGGTGTCATGTGACTGCCGATCCCAAGGCCATTTTTCGTCGACCTTAAGGACAAGGCTAAAAGGGATCACTCAAAAGGACCCTCCCATTTTCAACAACTGGTCTAATCCTAATCTTGATCCTAATCTTGATCCTAACCTTGATCCTAACCTTAAACCTAATCCTAGATAACCCTATAACCTAATAAAAAATAAAGACCAAAGAAAAACAGAAAGGTCCTTTTGAGTTATCTCTTTGGCCATTTCCCGACCTTCCATCGTGAAAGACAAAATGCCCTGGGTACGAGGTTGACGTACTTCAAAACGACTTCAAAATAAACTAATTATATGAATAAGTTCTTTTAATTATTCTCACTTTTCAGAGGGCTTTGAAAGTTCTGGATATTCATTGATTTTTCTGTTCTTTTATCTAACAGCAAAACATACACAAACCTGCCTGCGGAAGCTATAGTCATTAACATGCTTGGAGTCGTGTTGGTGCTTCATGGAGGCCTAACGTATTTTATTGTGACTAATACAAAATACAAACGACAGGTAGAATTTCCTGGGACTGAAGAGCATGGTCCTTTGCTGGATGACGCGACTGAGACTCAATTCGATCCAGTACGAAATAATTAATAATTAATTATACCATGAGCTCGAGTCGTTTACGAGATCAATAGATACTCGTGGTTCTTTTAGATTTTTTGTGTTTATGTAATTAAGAAAATACCTGATTTCGTGCTCATTCGCATTAGCAAAACATTCCGCCATATTATTTTTTCGTTATTAATTGGATACGAGCTGTAGATATTATAAGAACCAATCAGATTGCAAGAATAGCTCGTGTAAACGTTGCCTATACCTATCGTGGAACCATGTATTGTCTAGTTTTTGATGTAATAGCGATTACGAAAATAACGTTGAGAAGAAGCTTAATTTATTTGCATTTGTGCCAACACTGACCACTTTACCAAGCACATGGACGTCACAGATCATTTGGCAGAGGACCCTAATTCACCTGTTTATATGAGTCAGGCTAGCCCGGTTAGTCGGGCTGATTCGCTTTAAAACTGGATTAGTCATGGCTGTAGGAAGAACATAAAGTTAATTCAAATGATCTTGTTGGGTCGAGGAAAGATTTTCGTGACACAACTCAGTTAGCCGGGCTAGCTCGGCTCATATAAACAGCCATTAATACGCGTTACGAGCGTTTTTACAACCTTAAACTATTATAATTATTGTGGTTATTTAAGTCGCATACTTTGATATAAAAGATGCTTAATTTTTGTTGCCAATGTTCGTTTAGGTGTCCTCCCTATAGTTACCATGTTTCCATAGTATTTTAAACGCTCCTAATCTAAGGTCATTCCTGTCTTTAAGTATATTATATATAAGTATATTAAAATCAAAATATTAAAATCAAATTAAAATATTTTTGTCGTTGATATGGTATAATAACATTTTTAGGGCCGGGCTCGGACAGGGTTTTGTGGGTGGCAAGAGATGTAAAGATATACAGGAATATATATATATATATATATATAGGCACCAAGGATCTACGGTGAAGGAAAACCTCGAGTGTGGAAATATATACATTTTAAGACCTAACCGGGACCAGTTGCGAAAAATGCAACTTAGCGGCCTTCCGGTCAGGAATTGAACCCACCACTGAGCTACGGAAGTCGTTGCCGAGAGCCTAGTCACGAGTCCTGTATATAACGGTGGTAATGCCGGGATAAGATTCTGGTATATTATAGGTAATATTGGGCATTTCACTCGATTGAACAACAGGCACCAAGGATCTACAGTGAAGGAAAACCTCGAGTGTGGAAATATATACATTTTAAGACCTAACCGGGACCAGTTGCGAAAAATGCAACTTAGCGGCCTTCCGGTCAGGAATTGAACCCGCGACCCTGCGATGCTAGTGCAGTGCTCTGACCACTGAGCTACGGAAGCCGTTGCCGAGAGCCTAGTCACGAGTCCTGTATATAACGGTGGTAATGCCGGGATAAGATTCTGGTATATTATAGGTAATATTGGGCATTTCACTCGATTGAACAACAGGCACCAAGGATCTACGGTGAAGGAAAACCTCGAGTGTGGAAATATATACATTGTTCAATCGAGTGAAATGCCCAATATTACCTATAATATACCAGAATCTTATCCCGGCATTACCACCGTTATATACAGGACTCGTGACTAGGCTCTCGGCAACGGCTTCCGTAGCTCAGTGGTCAGAGCACTGCACTAGCATCGCAGGGTCGCGGGTTCAATTCCTGACCGGAAGGCCGCTAAGTTGCATTTTTTCGCAACTGGTCCCGGTTAGGTCTTAAAATGTATATATTTCCACACTCGAGGTTTTCCTTCACCGTAGATCCTTGGTGCCTGTTGTTTTCAATCGAGTGAAATGCCCAATATTACCTATAATATACCAGAATCTTATCCGGCATTACCACCGTTATATACAGGACTCGTGACTAGGCTCTCGGCAACGGCTTCCGTAGCTCAGTGGTCAGAGCACTGCACTAGCATCGCTGGGTGGCGGGTTCAATTCCTGACCGGAAGGCCGCTAAGTTGCATTTTTCGCAACTGGTCCCGGTTAGGTCTTAAAATGTATATATTTCCACACTCGAGGTTTTCCTTCACCGTAGATCCTTGGTGCCTGTTGTTCAATCGAGTGAAATGCCCAATATTACCTATAATATACCAGAATCTTATCCCGGCATTACCACCGTTATATACAGGACTCGTGACTAGGCTCTCGGCAACGGCTTCCGTAACTCCAGTGGTCAGAGCACTGCACTAGCATCGCAGGGTCGCGGGTTCAATTCCTGACCGGAAGGCCGCTAAGTTGCATTTTTCGCAACTGGTCCCGGTTAGGTCTTAAAATGTATATATTTCCACACTCGAGGTTTTCCTTCACCGTAGATCCTTGGTGCCTGTTGTTCAATCGAGTGAAATGCCCAATATTACCTATAATATACCAGAATCTTATCCCGGCATTACCACCGTTATATACAGGACTCGTGACTAGGCTCTCGGCAACGGCTTCCGTAGCTCAGTGGTCAGAGCACTGCACTAGCATCGCAGGGTCGCGGGTTCAATTCCTGACCGGAAGGCCGCTAAGTTGCATTTTTCGCAACTGGTCCCGGTTAGGTCTTAAAATGTATATATTTCCACACTCGAGGTTTTCCTTCACCGTAGATCCTTGGTGCCTGTTGTTCAATCGAGTGAAATGCCCAATATTACCTATTATATATATATATATATATATATATATATCAATCCTAAGAACATGTAGTTTGATCGAGTGAAATGCCAAATATTACTTGTAATATACCCAGAATCTTATCCCGGCATTACCACCACTATATATACAGAACTCGTGACTAGGCTCTCGGCAACGGCTTCCGTAGCTCAGTGGTCAGAGCACTGCAAGGTCGCGGGTTCAATTCCAGCCGGAAGGCCTTTAAGTTGCGTTTTTCGCAACTGGTCCCGGTTTGGTCTTAAAATGTATATTAGTACAGGAGCTAGGACGTCAAAAATTTGGTTTTGCTCAACCCACACTACAGAAAAGGTTTGACATCGGATTCTTATAGAACAACATCTCCTCTATACAGCTAGGTACTATGTACAGTCAAATTGTGGTATACGTCACGAGATATGACGTCATATTTACATACACCTGATGTATTGCATATGAGAGGGAGGCTGACAATAAAATGTCGTATTGAAAATAGTACGGAGGTATAATCGTACTATGTTTAAGCATATGATAACACTTCTAAGCTTATTAAGATAGCATGTAATCATCCGTTTTGATTTTTACGATATTTTGTTACGAATTAGCACAACTACAACATTTTCAGTTATTTTAAAGTGGACTTAATTAATTGTGTTTCGATTGGAAATAGGTTTCTTGTCATTCGGAAATTATCCAGCCTTCGTTAGAATAAAAAAAATAAAAAATACATGCACCACTCGCGTTTTAATAGCCACAAAACTCTCGAAGCATGTCGTGTGCATGAAAACGAGGCTGGATCCGTTCTCGTTTGTTTAAGCTGTTATTTGATCGGATGATCGATGATTGCAAAATGTGTATTAAAATACAATTTTGTACGCTCAATGTTTTAGAAAGTTGTTTTGCTTTTAACTTGCTGTTTCATGTATCAGTACATTAATCTACCATTCACTCAACTTGACTTTTTACTATGTACAGGACAGTTTTTACTCCAATTCACTTGTTTAATTGTCGGACTATTCTCCATTATACTCAGCCTCCTTCATTGGATTAAGGCAGGTTTCGTTTTGCCATGCAAAGACAAGCTTCTGTGCAGACAAGGCCATTCATCTTGCAGGAACATTTAGTTGTGCATCCTGATATCTTGCAACGACATCGTGTCAGCTCTATTAATACACCTGCTGGGACACTTTCCCTTGTCGTAAGGACTGGAGTGAGTCTATCTCCTAGCTGATATTCCCATCCATTTCCTACTGGAGTTGGTAAACCTCTGGTAAGGTTCTAAAGCCGTTCGCCAAACGTAGCACTGATAATTCGCACGCTTACTGTGCTGGATTAAGCTGTCAGAAGTTTGAGGCAGCCCGGCATTCTTCTTGTTTCCTTGACAGAACAGTCTGTATCTTAAATCATCCGCTTTATTTACACACTGTGCTGCGGAATACAGACAGCAAATGAAATTTTCACAACTGGCCAGTGTGGTTTGATCTGGAGCAGCTTCTCTGCCAAGTTGTGCCAGATTCTGTTGATGTAGTGGGCTGCTGTAAAGAACTTTCCACGCTTCTTTCTTTCCAATGCCCGAGAGAGCACTTGTTGAATCACAGAAGAAATTCTTTCTCTTGAGGAAGGGTTTCCTTGGCAGTTGTGCACCAAGCCTCTGACAAAATGCACAGAGATTCTCCTTGTTTCTCGGGTTCTTGATATATTTCTGCCATTGTTTTGGGACTGGTGTACCTTGGCTGTGTATCTTTACCTCTAGCGCACTGGATTCTCCCCTCTTCTGTCGTTCCCCTGCCTTTATGGATTCCTTCAAGTACTGATCAAATATGATATCTACACGTCGACACCCATCTCGATGAAATACTCCAGTACTCATATCGTAGTATGAATTTGCCAATTCCACAAAGTTCTTGATCCCAGCAGATTGCAACATGTGGACAAGGACCATACCATCTATAATTGTAGCTGTCGATACAGAAGGCGTTGGTAGTGTTGAGTGAACATTGACATATTTTTCTAAAATCGAAAGTAAGGCGCTCTTGGCTGCCGTCAGAATGGAAGAGGGAAATAGGTACGGCAGAAAGCTCATAGCTTAAGACATCACTCAAATCAATATCCCTCTTCATTGCAACAACCAAAAGTCTTTGGAAACCTCACGATCCTCTCCAATGCTGATGAGCTTGTCATCTGAACCTTTCGCTTTCACTTTCTTGGTTTGTACTGGTGAATGTCTTGATATTGAGCCTCGGGATGGGCTCCCAGAATTGCACCTCATTTGTTTCGAGCCTTTTGTTGACAAATTCTTCCATGTGCTGCCTGCCCTTCTCCGTAGCCGTTATAAGGTTACTGGTGATTTCTTCGGGAAGAACAACCCCTGTTGCGATATTAGTAAGCGGTGACTTGCCATCCTCTGTCATTCTCTGCCAAGAATGGGTCGGTCATAAGGCCAGAGCTAAAACAAGAAACAATATTCTGAACATCTTGTTCGTCTCTGCTTACTCTCTTTGATCCAGCTTCCTTGTACATTCCTAACCGATCTGTGTTTGGAAGATCGCACATTTATTTCATTGAAGAAGAGATGGCGGCACGTTCGTGACTTGTTAGGAACCACCGTTCTAGAGCATCTGGTTTCTGGCTTATTCCAATGATACCACCTTTGGACTTTGAATCCAGGTTGATTGATTGTTCCAGAGCCATATCTGTCCATATCTGGGCGAAAGCTGGCTTGAACGACTAACATGAGCGTGATTTCCCTAGATAAATTGTTGCCAAACTGTGGGATGTTTTTCTTCAAGCTGACACATGTCTGACAGATATACCGAGTAATTATGTCTATCCATTGAATAGAAAAGCGGCAGTAAGGAAGCAGTGGAAGCAAGATGAAGGTGCCAATCGCTTTTGCGTTCCGCCTTAATGAATTGTAGAAGTGCTAGGACCATCACGACGTACTCCTCCCAAAACGCAAACATGTACGACTTTGCACCTTGCACTCTTGCTTAAACGTCGCAAACAGACACAATAAAGCACCCATGTCATTCACTAGAACATCTAAGGAGTTGGCATCAAAAGATTCAGTGGACTTCACAACATTTTGACATTCTTCGATCTTGCAAGCGTGCAAATCTGTTTCAAGATTGCATTGTCCTGTTTCCCTTCGTTGCTGCAACCAGTTGAAGAATGCTTTCAGCTGGAGTCGGAAGAGCTGGGCTTCCATAGCCAGCTTGTGTGCGCGAATACCACGGTTGTAAGATTTACCAGACATCAATGTCGATACAGTACCGGCTGCACAAACTCCTGACTCGATAAGAAGATCGTCGAGACCAGAGTTGGAGAATTTCTTTCCACCAATGCGTATAACCGTGTCCGAGAATTCATTCGGAAATTTCCACTGTAGTAGCTTGGCCTTCATGTATATAGCTAAATCGAAGGTGAGGACACAGTCTTTTTGGTCTTGACTTTTAGTCAGTGCCTGGGTGTTCTTCATGACGGTATAGATGATACACGCTTCTTCTACAGAATACAGTACCATGCATTGGACAGTATCCAATGACTGTCTTTACTGGTATGTCAGGAAATACAAGAGCATTAAACGCACTCCAACTTGGAATTCTTTGCTCAGTTGTGGGGCAGAGATTTCCTTGAAATACCTCAGCAGGCTCATTTAATCGTAGAAACATCCACACCATGTCCATGGTACAGGCATTAGAGAATGCATCGTTATTTGATTTAAACCATTCTTGCTTAATTTGGCTTAAGTAAATTGTTGATGTGGGACGTTTACCTGTAACACTTATTTCTTGGATGGTCGGTGTAGACCTGGTGGAATCCAATGATGGTCGCTTTTGCTTGTGGTCTGCATGAATCTTGCGTGGTGCTGGCGGTCCAAACTGCTTTCGCTGATATGCAACGACTGTCATGGCGTGGGTGGTTAGTTTCCCATCAAGAGTCTCCTCATTGATGTCGTTATAATTGTTATCAGCATGAGCTACTTGGATAAACGTGCCAAGACACGCGTGACATCTCTAAAACTTCATTTGCAAGGCTTGTGTCGACGACCTCAATTTCGTCATAGGTTGAGCAGTGTCCCATTCTGTTCAGCATCGTGATAATCTGCTTTGATCCAGTGAGATGGCGCAGCGTTATCCCCATACTAACGTGCTTGGGGAGTTTCACAAGTGCATGAGAAGAATAGTGTATTATATCTTGAGCAACCATGAGTATTTTCCTCTCATCTGCGACGTTAGAACATGAATCTGCTGGATTATTGTTGTCTTTCGTCTTTTCTCCTGTTATCATCCATCGTCAGTAAAAGCCAATAAAAAGGCTGTTGGGGATTATTGATTTGGATACTTTCAGGTTAAGATTAGTGACATCAAGTGGTCGAATCGATATACCCTTACTTTTGCTGATATCTTCTTTGATCGTTTTTGCGACGGAGTGTATCAGTTTTAAAGGATCATCCGGAATCTCTTTAGGCGACAAACGATTCAATGTTCCTGGACATGATTGGCTTGCGGATACGTTTGCTGCATTTATGACATCATTAGACATAAAGAACTTGAGAATACAAGTTCTCCCTTCGACCGTGAAGCGGGTTGATGAAAAACAATGTTATCTTTATAATAACAAACCATTCTCTCCTTAAGCTTTTGTTTCGTGTAGCTACGTGCATCTACACCTCTGCGTTCCAACAAAGCTTTGTACATATCTAACAGAGTGGCCATTAAGTTGGTCTTACTACCATACGATGCATTATGGCATGCCTTGTGATAGATTGCTTTTGCTGCAATTAAATCATAATTCACACTTAATAACACGTGCAGCATATCGTCATCTTGTTTAGCTTCAGCTGCATTTCTAATGCTTGTACATGAAAGCTTCGAATGTGCTGACATTTATTGTCTTCCTGACCCCTTTATGCGTCTTATTCTTGCAAAAAATGCACTTTGACCAATCGACAGGCATGGAACGTGAACGACTTGACGGAGCGGAGCCACTTGCATTTGCATTTACAAATGTATGGCTAGAAGCGCTTGTCCCGTTGATGTTTAATGGTTTTGCTTGCTCGTGTAGATCTCGTAGCATCTTGAATGCCATAGAATTGTCCGATCACATAAACTTGGTAGTTCTGAAATTATCCTTTCAAATACATCGTCACGACGAACTTCAAGGCAAATGATCAGGTTTGCAATATAAGAGCGTTTGGCTTCCCTAAGGACAGTATTCTCCTCAGTTTGACAAACAATGCATTGTTCAAAATTTGTGGTTTTTTTTCGTTTGGCTGGTTTAGGCAGAAGATCGATTGCATCTCCTGATGGGACGTCCTCCATTCATGTCATATATCATTCATGTCATATATATCATATATAAGTAGAGTGCTGCGAGATCAAATCTCGTCTTACTCTGATGAAGGGCTCCGCTCGAAACGTCAGTATCTCGTCACTAAATTCTTGGCAGTTTACCACCTTTTCACTTTGCTATATATCATATATATATATATTTAGATCAACTGCATTTTAAACAAATGAAATGACAGGCATAAATATTTGAATGAGTTGGCTAGACTTTGTAATGACCAAAATAAGAATGCATAGTTTTACCTTATCCATATATTTTTTCCATTCTAAGTGGTTCTTGATCATGGCTGTCTGGCCCAAAATATTTTCGTTCTACGACTATTGCTCGTGATTGCTTGTGACATATATTCAACGGAATCACATAGAAATGTCGACCCATTTGACAACTTCTCGTATGAATAAAAATCCACCCGAAACATCCTAAGTCAAATAACAGCAAAAACAAACGATAACGGATCCAGCCTCGTTTTCATACACATGACATGCTTCGAGAGGTGGTGTCAGTTTTGCGGCTATTAAAATGCGAATGGTACATGTATTTTTTATTTTTTTTTATTCTAACGAAGGCTGGATAATTTCCGAATAACAAGAACCTATTTCCAATCGATACACAATTAATTAAGTCCACTTTAAAAGAACTGAAAATGTTGTAGTTGTGCCAATTCGTAACAAAATATCGGAAAAATCAAACGGATGATTACATGCTATCTTAATAAGCTTAGATGTGTTATGATATGCTTAAACATAGTACGATTATACCTCCGTACTATTTTTAGCACTTTTCATAAAGAACTACAGGTTCAATACGACATTTTATTGTCAGCCTCCCTCTCATATGCAATATATGAGGTGTATGTAAATATGACGTCATATCTCGTGGAGTCAGCGATTTTTTCGTCTCTTTATTATCATGCTTGTAAAATTTTTAATTGTTAAAAAAAGAGTGTTGGAATATATAGTCCAGGAGCTAGGACGTCAAAAATTTAGTTTTGCTCAACCCACACTACAGAAAAGGTTTGACATCGGATTCTTATAGAACAACATCTCCTCTATACAGCTAGGTACTATGTACAGTCAAATTGTGGTATACGTAGTTCTCACTTTAGGTAAACGTATTACTTTGTCTCGTTTTACGTTCATGAACAATATCATTGTTATTAAAAATAAAGTAGCTCTTAAAAAATTGTGGTTACCCCGTCTTAATTTTAAAGTGCAATATGCAAGAAGATTCAAGGCTTCGTCACTACTAGATTTTTTTGCTACGCAACATCCGTGGATGAGTAGGGTTTTATCCAAGCGCCGTTTTCTAGGTCGGTTGACTTGCTAATCTTTCACTTTAATTCAATAGAGATCTCAATGAAAATGGATAAACACCTTACTTTATATGAAATGTAAAACTGTATTAGTAACAACAGATGAATATTTGGAAATGGAAAGAGTGAAGATTTGATTTGAAAGTCACAGAAATCTCGTTTAATTGTAATAGTATCGTGTATACTACACAAATTATTTCAATATTGAGCAATCCTTTTGGTCAGCACAAAGGATCGTGGCCTTGGTTGCTACTTCATGTTATGTCCACACAATGGTTTTGGTTAGGTTTAGGCATGTGTATGGCCACCATAAACAACTAATAACCAGGTCCAACACATATATCTTATAATCACTGGTATGTAATGTATATGCAACACATGCAATCGAGTGAATCCATTTCCAAGACCCTATAGAATTCAAACATTTCCATTCTGTCCCTCGATCCGCCTGGCTATGTCATATTGTGCCATGGATAACCTTGTAAATTGGATTAAGTTTGGATTTAGCTCAAAAGTGCTCTCAGAATGCAGGAAATCCGATTTCCGAGACCTTCCTGGTGGGTCCGCCGTCTGTTGTCGATGATCTACCCCGCCCTCAATATATTAAAAAAACTCAACATATCCAAAAAACGGACCTAGGCTCAAGTGCTTGGATAAAACAGCGGTGAGTCAAAAAGGAAAGTCTTAAGTGCTGACTTTAAAACTATTTAAACAGTCAGTAAAGAACAACCCCTTGATCCCTTCATGACTTCCTTGATATGATCCTTTTTCCTTATTGCACTAAAACATCGTCCCTCCAGTACGCTGATATAACTCCCATGAACAATTAATCACGAAATGGGATATGATAAACAACGGTCGTCTGCTCTGCAATAGGTGTATGCTGTCTACTCATTTAAAAAATATGCAGATACATTGGTCTGGAGTGGGAGTGTTTTCCTTTAGTTTTTTTTCTTGCTTCTTAAATGAAATCCGTTTGCGACGAGAGCGTTGGTGACATAATATTGACATAGAAATAACAGCTGATTTTAATTTCGAGGCCGTATAGTCTATGCATGTGACGTTATTTCATGGGACTTATATGAAACGTCACCCCACAGAGACGTAGGAACGGATTTAAAGTTGGCATAAAGAGGCAGCAGGCAAGCTTAACTTTGATTCATTTGAACTATGCTCGTTGTAGAATAATAGATGAAAGGGTTTTCTCAAGTAACTGCAAATTGTCTTTCTGAGCTTCTAGATTTCAAAATGTCCGGGGGAGGACCCCCGAGGCCCCCCAAAATTCGGTGACTGATTACATGCTTGTCGACCAGGAACTGACAGAATTAAGGGTCTCAAGGAACCACGAAGAAAGACTAATAGATTACTATTTTAGGGAGTGAGTCGTATTAAAGAATAGATGTTAGACTGCGACGAGTGGAATAGACCACCTGCGGAAGCGGCGGAAGTGAATTGAACATCGACGTTCAATAGGCCAAACGTAGTAATACAAACAAATAGCTTGGACAAAGGTTTTTGCAAATTACACTTCGGTTCGGCACAGGAAAAGTCCAACGTTTTTAACGGAAGTCTTCACACGTAGCGTAATGATTAAACAGCCTTGTTTAATGTTTATCTACTGTGTAAATAGTATGGTTCATTAGTTTCTGGAGAGACGCAACGACCCCTGCATGTTTCACAATTTTGGACCGTAACTACGCATTAATCTCGTAAAGCAATATGTAATATCGTAACTCAATTAAGCTGGAATAATAATTAATGATATTGCAATTTGTAATTGCGCATTAATTTCGGAAATTAATAGGCGTAAACAAAGGTCACAAAGACTCTTTAACGCCCTGTCATCACAACGCTGACGTAACCAAACGAAGGCGGGACGACAGCAGTCGACAGACAGTCGACGCGTATTTTACTCTCATATTCGTTGACCACGGCCGATCACAGACGTTGTTCATTTTATTTGAGTTTTAAAAACGTTTGCATTGACTGTTATTGATTGAAATATAAGACGACGCAGTGGCAAGGGATCTCTGGAACATTCATATGACAAAGAAGGTGTTGTATTCATAATCTATGTTTTGACTTGAGTTAAATAAATTTTACTGTGTCTGTGCGACTGCTGAATTTTCTAGAAGAAAGAAAGTTCGGTGAGTTTGTTTTCTAAGTCATTTTTACCCTCTTTTACTCATTTGTAAGACATGTTTACTCATTTACTCATTTGTAAGGATTTTCATCCTCTTTTACTGCAATACTAGATATAATATGTGGTAATACAGATTGTACGCACTTGCGCGACTATAATCTTTTGTCATTAATTGTTGCACACAATCTGACTTTTTACTTTAGATTTGGTCAAAGAACAGCAGTTGGATTTTGCGAAATATTTATAGACGAAAACTCAGTAAAGTATCATATCCCGTCGTTGAAATTGTCTAGTCTCTCGGGAGGTCAACCAATATCCATTCAATAGCCGGATTAACGAACACGCGTCCCCTTTCATTTCTCTGTTGAAACTGGTCGCGACGAATAATAAGCCAGAGTGATCGATCCGAGGATTTGATATGAATGCCTGCGTTTGTATTCATGGTCAGGAAGTGTTAAACAGAAATTTATTTCACTCGATGGAGAGAAACCTCAATGGCAAACAATCACTTCTCGGTGGGGAAGAGCAGAGTACGACGGATAATCGACACGAAATGTTTTCGGTAAGGTCACGAATTTTGAAGAATGATGTGACAAACGATGTTAATAATTTGCCAAACTGCAATGGACATTTAGAAAACAATATCGGAGAGGAAAATGGCGGTGTTTACTTTTTGCAAAAGCTAGACGAAGAAGAGCAAAGGATATCAAAATTGTGCTTCACTATTCAATTACAGATGTGGGAGAGCAGTCCTCCTGATGAAGGTAAGTTTTCGCCATGCTATTATTAATTTGTACTAGAAACGTGTCGAAAGACAACTGTGTACTCAAACGATATCCATACGAATTTGCACGAAATGCTACCACTGCTGATCTATATCGACGTAGTTAATAGAAAGGGGAGATATGATGACACGAAACTGACAGGATGTTTGACAGTAATCATTGAGAATTTTTAATAATTTACAATATTACATGTGACACGTCGTGTCCAGAAATACATTTGTTAGTTATTAAAAAACAAATTTGCTTTTGTTATTTTAGGTATTGGTTGTAATAATAGTGTTGTAATAATAGTAGAAATGTGATGCAAAAGTGATGCATGACATTTTTTCACAATAAAATAAAGGTCAGCAGAATGACACCAGCAGACCAGCTGACTCATGAGCTCCCCGCCGTCTTTTGGACCCCCCTCCAGCAAGCAATCATCTTCTGGATGATCTTTTTTAGTATCCGCAAGAGGTGGGACGAAATGAGAGATTGTACTGCTATAATACGATCGGACATGCCTGTATGATGAAATACATCATAGAACTCAGCTAACCCCAAAACAACTTACATGTAGATCCTAACCCTAACCTGCCACCTAATGGGTTCTCTAGCCCCTTGCTTAATGGTTTTCAATGGTTTACTTAATGGTTTTCAATGGTTTACTTAATGGTTTTCAAAGGTTTACTTAATGGTTTACTTAAATTGACTACACATGAGTAGCTGTGGCTAAAGTACTTTTTGAATAGCGTAGAGGGGGCTGCTATTAATAGCTCAAAAAGCGGTCAAACAAACCAAATTTGACTCACAAATGATTGCAAATGAGCTATTTCTTTTGTTATGGCCGCAAGAATTATGGGTAAAAGCGGACAAACATTGGTACTGACGTCATCTCGACGGAACGCTATTCCGAGGACAAATAACACTACCTCATTTCAAAAGGTTATTATGGTCATGTTAACCATTTTCAATCCAGTGGCTTGTTGCTTAGGTCACTTTGTGGATAATTTAATTACACTGCTGTAGTGAATGTGGGACAGCTTGGAGTAGACAGACAATACGTGGACTCTCGTCAAGCTCATATCCTTGGAAAATGATTCTGAGTCGACTGAGACAAAATGAGCAGCTCCTTTTTTTTGCATGAGTGTAAAGTGCATGAATTGAAAACCTACTGGTTGGAGTTTCATGTCAACAAAAGGACAATAAAAGATGACTACATGTATATAGTACTTTTATACCTGTTCTTCCATTTGAAGAAATTCAGAACCCGGTTGCAGTAGGGTATTAACCCATTTTGTGAAAGCAAAATACAGTACCGTATTAACAGCAATAAAAAATAAAATCCATCCACCCTAAGAAATTGATGAAAAACAGAAACATTTTTAATGTGCCTTACCAGTAGGGGTGTGTAAACTCTGTTTTTTTTTCAAAAACTTTCTGGGGGAACATGCCCCCGGACCGCCTAGAAATGCGGTCACTAAATATTACGTGCGTCTCTCCTTTCAAGAAACCCTGGATCCCAAAGAACCTCTCGGCTGCCTTGGGCTTTATCATTCCCTTTGACGCAACGCATGTGATCAATTCGATGAAGAAGGTTTGGATAGTCAAGTTTTTTGAATGTCAAGATCCTTTGCCACAGAACTTTTGCAATGCTTGCTCAACTGCTTGAACTTTCGACGAGTCTTTCAAACAACTTGCCATCGAAATACGACTTACTCCAATTTCATTCATCAGATCACCACGAGGTGCGCGATTTCGTGCTCTCACAACAAACGAGGCGCGCGGAGAAACGCGCACCTCAACGAATTGAGGCGCGTGGGGAGGCGCGATCGCGCGCCTCAAATGCTTGCTGCCATACCAAACTAGCTTAATTGCGATAGGTTATTACTTATTTGATTATTATAATGAAAAATGAGGTTCTTAATTATAATTTTAGGGACTGGTCATTATTTATGGATATACATGTACTGGGTTGGGTAAAATTGAAAATATTATCCTGGGTAATTAAATATTTTGCTCTCCTTTCTACGGACTATGAAATGTTTTGTTCATCAAAAACAAAAGTGTAACACGTAATAAGATGAGCACAAGAAAAAACACAAAGTTCTTGTGTTAAGTGAGACAGAAAAACACAAAACCATAAATTTTCTTCTTACAGTATTTCTGTTCATGCGTGAAACAGGGTTTTAAAAGTTCTGAGATGAGACTGTCTCACCAGTTTGAAAATACACCAGCAATGTAACTTTCAAAACAACATGCATTTCCATATTTCATATTGCATGTGCCCATGATCTCACAAGGATCAACCAGGTTATACATTCACCAATTATGCTTGTTTGGATGGGCTTCAAAAAATTTTATTCCCTGATAGGGTGGGTTATGAAAATATTTGAATTCAGTTTTAAAGTGTTCCTGACCCAGTAAACCCTACAAATAATGACCAGTCCCTTACCAAAGAAAAACAGCGAAACCTGATAGGCTTACAGTACTGTAGTGATTTATGTGATCTAAATGTTCTGAGACTGAATTTTGTGATCTACATGTACTGTACTGTACATGTAAATACCCTACAAATAATGACCAGTCGCTTACCAAAGAAAAACAGCAAAACCTGAGGCTTACTGTACTGTAGTGATTTATGTGATCTAAATGTTCTGAGACTGAATTTTGTGATCTACATGTACTGTACTGTACATGTAAATGTTTCCATATAACAGGGTAGCTCCACTATGGAAAGAAGTCATTCAAAGTGACTAGTGAGAGGCCTATAGCTCTACATATGTACTGAAGTGTACTGTAGATGCAATGTCTCGTGGTAGAGATTGGGGGAAAGAATGGTGCCCCAAATTTCTGTCTTGTCTGTGTGTCTCAGACCAGAAACCTTGGGTTTGATTCCCAATTGGCCAGGCAGTCAGATATATTTTCAAAATGTTTATAATGTTAAAGTTTTATATAAAAGATAAAGAACCACATTGTCCTTGTTTGGGATTTTTTTATACAGTAGTACAATTAAAAACTAATTTTTTCCAGTATAGTTTATGGCAGGACCATCCTCATTAATGAATTGATATTTCCTATCTTGACAAAGATGAAAAAGTAAAAATTCCAGCTTGCTATTCATAGTCATTGTGCCAATAAATAACATCAACTTCATCAACCAATAGCCAAAATTGTAAGCTTCTAGTGAACAATTCAGTTTGAAATGAACTCTCTTACTTGAAAGTACAGTACTATAGAAATTATAATACATGTATCTCACTTTGTTCTTGAAATATTCATATTTGTTTGATAATATAAATGATCCTCACGTTGACATACATAATGACTTACTAAGCCTATACTGTATATCATTGGGATTATCAAATAACTTGAAATGGAACTTTATAGTATCATGGGGTACACATGTTACACATACATGCATGCTTTCATAATTTTGTTACATGTGCAAAATCCCAAAGATCTACAGGCTTCTTCAAAGATATATACAGGCTTCTTCAATGTGACGTCAAATTGAGGATCATACACTGTACATATCAAAAAATCTTAATGCAGTATCTCAAGAACAATATGAGATATGGAAGAGTTGTACATGTAAATGCCAATCTTTATAATTTCTATAGTTCTTTCAAGTAAGCGAGTTTATTTCGAACTGAATATTTCACTGTAGGTTGTCTGGGAATATCCACCCAAAATATTTATAACCTCTTTCCATCCTATTCACCTCACTATTCACCATTCATTTCCATTTATATATAAAACAATGTTTTCATTTTCACTATTGAAAGGGGAGGAGCTGTGGCTCCCGCTCGGTCGGCGTTAGATCATGTACTGCTGCGTCTTTGGGACGATGTTTTTTTGGTATAACCACAGCGCTACTATAACCATGCAAATAACCACTAACCCAAAACAACTTAGATGCTAACCCCCCGCCTAATGAGTTTTCTAACCCTTGCCTTATTTTTTTCTAACCCCTGCCTTATGCCGGCTGTATTTTCTATGGTTATACTAAAAACATCGTCCTAAAGACGCAGACTGTACGTTAACTCTATATGATATAACGCCGACCCTGTGGCTATGTTCCTGCATTTACACACTGATTTATTGGGCCAATTTATTATCCTGGTGCATGTGAAGGAGTGGCATGTCAAGAGTTTATTGGAACATCACGTTCTTGCAAAATCCCCTTTCATGATTATATAAATGTCTGTTTACACGCTGTGATTAATCAGCCCAAATTTATGGTTTAGATACTGTAAGATGCATGTAAGGACAAGACTGTCAGCAGAATTATTTGTGGGCTCACAATCCTTACTCTTCTTCCCATTTCTCCTTACCTACCATGCATCTAAACCATAAATTGCCTGATTAATCGCAGTGTGTGTAGATGCACCTTAACATGCTTCCAAGATAAGAAATCAGCCTGATTGTGTTAATGGCCAGTGTATAAACATAGCTTTAGCAACAAAGAGGAGTGATCAGCACCTAAGGAGAATTTGTATGTTGATATTCATGGCGAGTAAAGGTTAAACACTACAATTAATCAGGCTGATACATCACCGTTTGTTCACCAAATATCTTACCATCACTTTCGATCGCCATAATCAATACTTACAACATATTTGCACTCACACCCAAACCCCTTAAAAATCCCTCCTGAAGAAGACTGTTAGGTCGAAAGTCGTCAAGGTTTGCCATATATACGAACAACCACAAATACACATATTTATATTCAAACATCCAATTGCTCCCAAACATACCACTACTCCATGTCCATGTCAATCATCAGTGTTATCCACATGATATAATTGTTTTGGTACATGTATCCATTATGCTCAAATACTGTTTGCCCATTATTTACAAAATTCGACACTGGTGTAGGTCTCATTACCCACCCATATATTATACAGAATGCCAGAATAATAATGTCATACTTTGGAAATCACTGTAATATTTTACAAAGAAAAACTTGCATACTGTACAGTCATATGTTTAATGTACATTTTCACACATTTAGTGAGGGGGAAAGTCAGAGCTGCTGTTGGAAATGCAAGACTACTTGTGAAAAGCAAATTTAAACAGTTAAAAGATTTATGCGACTTAAATGCGGTAGGTCATTGTGTGAGTTATATGGAGGATATTACATGACCATGCAGAAATACAAATGTTATCTTTGAGAGTTGGGGTGTGAGAATATCATCACATAAAGATAGAATTTCCAAGCAGCCATGTAATGTTCTGTTTATTTATACTTAAACCAATGAAATAGCTATAGGTATGATGATAACTTCATATTATGTGAAGATAAAAATGATATCTTTATGACACAGTGAAGATATTTTTAATTTAACATGTGAAAATATCTTTTTGCAGAATAGGAGAAAACCTAGTATTTTGTTGATATCTAGAGAGTACATGTATTCAATGTATAATTCATAAAGTATTTTGAAAATTTATCTGGCTGCCCCAACTGGAAATTGAACTGTTAAACATTGATTTAAATGCTTCTGTATACATCTAAACTTTCCATAGGATTTTCTTTTTAATAAGTAAATTCATGTAGTGGTAGCCAGAGAAAAAATAACATCTCTTGCAAAGCAAGCAACCAAATGTGAACTACAATAAGCAGTTGACACCATTTTTGCAAATGTAGACTGTATACTGTAGGTAGTCGAATCTCATCTACACCTAAGGATATTTTTGTGTTATTCATTACATTATTCAATTCACACAAGTATTACTAATCTTGTATTTGTATCTGTAAAGGGTATAACTATTCCTGAAGATGGTAAAATACCAACTAAAGCAGACTTGGAAGGCTTCTGGGATCTAGTTATGCTTCAGGTAGGTTACATACACTTGCCTTGACAGTGCAATGTTATTGTTTATAAGTATTATGAATCAATAACCTTTAACTATATATAATTCATGAAGTAACTACTGTATATATAATTCATGAACAATTGTTGGATGAGGCTCATCATAGTTATTTACAGTTCCTTATTTTATTAATTTTTTATTTTGTATAGTCTCACCCTCTTAAATGGTTCCAATTGGGTTAAAAATGCTGTGTGTAAAATTGTATTAAAAATTATTGATATTTAGGGGTAGCTCAAAGACCCTGAAATTTTTACTATACTGTAGTATCCCTATGAGAAAAATCAGCCAAATTGTCCAATATGCTATAAGTCCTCAGGGGAGTGTCGGATTGGTCTAAAAAGCCATTAGTGAGTAGTTTAGACCTGGTTTTTAAGAAAATGTATGGTTTCCGAGATATAGGGCTCCAAACTTTTTTAACCCATGAGAATTTTAAGAACTTTGGAGCCCTATATCTTGGAAACCATACATTTTTGGCTATATAAGTTTGTCTTAAAAACCAGGTCTAAACTACTCACTAATGGATTTTAGACCAATCCGACACTCCCCTGAGGACTTATAGCATATTGGACAATTTGCCTGATTTTTCTCATAGCGATACTATAGTAAAAATTTCAGGGTCCTTGAGCTACCCCTAAATATCAATAGGTTTTAATACAATTTTACACACAGCATTTTTAACCCAATTGGAACCATTTAAGAGGGTGAGACTGGTCCATACCATCCTAATATGTATATATTTTGCAGGTATATACTATTATGCCCTTGAAGACAAATTTTGTAGACTCTCCCCATTTATTACAAAACTGTAGACAGATGTCAAAACACCAGAAACCTTCATTTCCGATTAATAAAATGATGTGGTATTTGCATAACGGTGATACACAGGACCCATTGTGTGTTATGTTTTACTTAGTACTGCAATAAAATGTTGGAAAAATTAATTTGATTTTTCTCTGAAGTTTATAATTTGTATTAAGCCTCCTCTCTATTAAGCCTCTCTCTAAAGGGCTGCATTTAAGTCTAAAATTAATTGAGCCCGGGCTTAAACACTGAGCGAGCGTAGGAGAACACCCTCCCCGTGAAATAAAATCACCAAAAATCGAGGAGCTGTATAACTTTGTGGGAAAGTATTTCATTCGTTAAAAGAGTGATAGTCAGCTTCTTAGAGAAATTCAAATAAATATTTTATTCAAAAAATTGTTTAATAAATATAAAGCTTTGGTTATCCGAAATGCTAATCAGTGGGACGTCAAATCGGCTTTCGTTTAGACTGGTTGAGGATTTGAGTGAAAAAGTTTATAAAATATCTAGTATATAGCGTTCATGTATATCATGAATTAAGTCTAATTTCCCTAACAGCAGAATAGTGTTTCTAAAATAACATGTCTATTATGCAAGCTCTGATTGGTCAAACTAGTGTGTTATTGTTCTTTTATAAAATAAATACCTTTATAAAATAACATGTATGCTACGCAAGCTCTGATTGGTCAATATCCGTGTTTGGATCAGGCCATCCAAACACGGAAATTTCTGGCTAAAAGTTTACTCAACAAGTTTATGTTGCTCGTTCGTTCGTATTATTTTATAAAAGAAATACCTAATGGTTTTCCGGTGTTTGGATGGCCTGATCCAAATACTTGTTGCTCGACTTTCGAAAAGCTAAAAACACTCGCCTAGCGGCTCGTGTTTCTTCACGCTTTTCTCCAGTCTCGCAACATCCCGCGTGTTTGGATCAGGCCATCCAAACACGGAAACAATTAGGTATTTCTTTAATGATGGTTTGCATGTTTGGATCTCGCAACATCCCAGCGTGTTTGGATCAGGCCATCTAAACACGGAAACCATTAGGTATTTCTTTAGTCCAAAATGATTACTGATTTGACGTCATACCATTAGCATTTCGGATAAACAAACCTTTATAGATAGAACATCAACGAAAAGCTCAAATAATAAAACATTTTTGTATTCAACTATTCACTTCATGTAATCTATATCAGTAATATCGTATTTGGAGTTTTAGAGACTTTAAAATGTAATAGTGGTTCTGTAGCTATTTGTGTTTTTTAGCATGTTTTAATTCGCGTTCACAATTGCATTTTAGATAGTAGATGTAGATTCAAAGTTTTCACATATTCAAAAGTTAAGAAAAAATGGTTGGGTCGAAGAAGAGCCATTCGCAGAAAATGGATACGTTAAGGTGCGTTACTCCACAGCTCATTTTAGTGTTCACATACAGGACAGGGCAGTATCTAGAAGAAAAGAAGAGGTCCTGATCGTCTTCGACTTGCATGCGAGTCTCACGCGAGTTACGAGTCTCATGCGAGTTACGAGTCTCATGCGAGTTACGAGTCTCATGCGATGCGAGTTACGAATCTCATGCGAGTTACTGTACGAGTCTCATGCCATGCGAGTCTCATGCGAGTTACGAGTCTCATGCGAGTTACGAGTCTCATGCGAGTCTCCTGCGAATTGCGAGTCTCATGCGAGTTGCGAGTCGCATGCGAGTTACGAGTCTGCGAGTTTGCATGCGAGTTGCGAAATTGATCATTGCTGACAGTTTCGAGTTGCAAATGAGTTCACGGTAAGTTTAATGTGTTTTATCTTGTTCATCGTATTCGTACTTGTTATAAACTTCTGTGGGAAAAAATCATGAATACTCGTTTCCCCTCGTATTTCCTGTCTGGTTTTGACTGTTTAAAATTCATTATTTTGACAAGTGCCTTTTCTTTTGACATACACTTGTTCAACACCAAATGCAAAAGAGCATATCAAACCAAATCATCAAGTGTCGATCGATATTTAAAGGAAAGAAAAAGTTTGATCATGATTTTTTTCCTACAGAAGTTTATAACACATACGATAGACAAGATAACACACATTAAAACTTTACTGTGAACTCGTTTCGAACACGAAACTGTCAGCCAGGGTACTTGGAAGTCAACTCGTAGACATGCTATATAGCTGGCCCCTTAAAAACCTCACAGTGGGTCTTTTAAACAGCTGTCATTTTAAAGATTTCAGGGAGATAATTAAAGCATTTCTAGGCTGTTAAGATTTACTGAACTGAGTTATAGGTGGGTTTTTAAAACGTTAAAAGTCCAGAACATTTCGTGACTAGAAAACGTTTACCTTATACTTGTATTTAAATTAACTTAATACAAATTTTCGCTCAGTCATAAATTCGCGCGTTTTAATTTCGCGCACCCTGAACACGATATATTCGCTCAGTTTTAATTTCGCGCACCTTTCAAAGAGAGCATACTAGTAAAATTCATTCGCGCTACAAGTGTTGCCCTGGTTTACCATTTTTGGAAAATATACAAAGCGTGACCGCATAAAGATGTATCCACAAAGGAAACCTGTGTATGGCATAAACAAGCAAGTAAATCTGTACATGTAACTATGCAACTTGTCAGTTGGGACAAAAGGACACGAAGGAAGAACATAATTCCGCTTCAACGTAGTTAATTTTCGCTAAGTTATGTAGATCTCCTAACTATACGAATACAGAGAAAATATGGGCATCAAAGATCCACTAGTCGTTGTATCAGTGACGAAATCAGGGATTAAAAGGAAATCTATATCCCACACGCAATTGGTTTGTATACCAAAATCAGATTTAGAAAGATCGAAAATATGTCCTTGGTAGGACATTACCTAGATAAATTTAGAGATTTTGCAAATTTTATTTTGAGTATGAATTATAATTCTGACTGCAATTGTGTGTGATTCAAAGTTTAGGAGATCTTCTTTACCCCAAGGAGGTCTGAGAGAATCGTATTACCTTTACGATTGCATGAGGAAACACGAAAATATCCCGATAGAAACAACAGGAGGAGTAGATGAAGAGGACAGCATATTTGGTTTTTAACGATAACGGTGTATAATGCACTATTTTGCGTTCTTTTCCTGTTCATCTCCCCTTTTTTTGCCGAATCATAAAAAATTTCTCTTTGCCTTTCGCGCGGATTATTTTTCGCTCAGTTTTAATTTCGCGCACCTTGGCTCTGTGCGAATTCTAATACCGCGCGAATATTAATATAAGTAAGGGTTGAACAATCTTGTATCAGCTCATATGGATTGACACAACCTGAAAATCACTACTATACATGTTTTCCAAAACAAACAAAATGGCGGAAACAAACGCAACTGAACATACTCTGGGGGAGCTTCAAGGAAAAACGGTCAATGCAAATACGACCAGTGTAGCACTAAAAACTGGGTTGAATGGCAGGAGAGATTACCAGGCGTAATTTTGTCCTACATGTAATAAACAAGTAATCATGATTTTTGGTCGTGCAATTAAGGATTTACACTACTTGTGATATTGGCACAATATTCAAATATTAGTCGTAGTGACGTAGTGTATATCTTTAATTACACTCGCTATCATATATTATTACCTACTGTATAGTAACAAGCATCAAAGAAAGCCTTCGAGTTGATCCCTTGTAAGGTTCATAATCCTCTGTATAGTTTATACTCCCAAGAGTGGCAGACCAGCTATCCTTTTGACTTATAGACTTATTTACATGTCATCGGATTTCAGTAACATAATATATAGCACTGACGATATACATGGATGATCATCTGCAAGACGCTCTAACCATTGAGCTACCGAGACTCCGATGGAGAGCGAAGGTTACAATGATGTACTTCTTTACTATATATCAGTAATGCTTGGATGTGATGTAATAGTTCTAACACGAGTAAGCGTTTTTCCTCTGATTTCTAAATACGGACAAGCCAGTTGAAAATACGAGGCGAAGCCGAGTTTTTTTTTAACCAGTTTGTCCGTATTTAGAAATCAGAGGATGAACAATTACGAGTGTTAGAACTTGCTTCTCAAACGAATCCATATATTTTGTTAGAAAATCGAGGTTAAAGTTAGCGACATTTAGCCGTAAGCCGTAATCTTCCTCTTATTTCTAAATACTCATTAAATATTGATTTCTTTTGAATTTTCATCATGAATTATTATCATTTTTGAAATGATATTTGAGGGTTATTGAATTGATATTTGAAAAAATTAACATTTGAGAAATATATTGACTGCCCCATAGACAGTACGAACTATATGATATTCAAATTCGATTGTTCTAAAGGAATTAGAGATAGTTTTTACATTGGAAACTAACAAAATCGGAACTATAAATATATTGACAAAACTGGGTTAAAGAAGTTGTGGCTTTAGTGCTGCAGAGGTAACGGGTTCCAAATGTGAGATATAATATATGAGAACGAGTTGTGCTGAAAAAGGATTTTATATGGCTACTGAAGTACACTTATACCACTACCTCTTAAGTTATAGTTGGTGCTTTTAGGTTTGAAAAATCATGTATATATACAGGTCCTTGGATTTTGAAACATTTAAAGAAAATAATAAGAGATTGAACATATGAACGTCTGTGTTTCAGCTGCTATATTGTTTAAGCTTAATATTTTCCCCTTTTCGCCTTTGTTTCTGCAGGCACCGAGCAGTCCATCCAAAGATGTTAAAATATCTCCAAAGAAAAAAACACCACAGTCCAGAGGGACCTCGCCTAGCCCAAGGAAGTCTAGCCCTTCGAAAGACCAAGAAGCCAAAAAGAGACTGGAAGCAAGAAGACGGCTGGCCGAGGCTAAGAAGGCGGCAAGAAAAAGACTTGTCGAAACTTCTACTCCTTCCGCTGATGGAGAAGTTTTAATATGTTTGCCATCGCCAGATAAATCATAATAACAAGACTGTTATCTAATGGTAAAAGGGTATACATAATGTGAGGAAAAATATTGGCAAATAGAAATAAGGTTTATAATAATGTCGTAATTCACAAAAAGAACAGAACATGATGAGAACAAATGTTGTTCTCGAGAACAAATTTTGAAAAAATCGAGTTGCGACAATTTAAGTGATAACATATATAATTTTTCCGGTCCGTATTCTATCAAATCCTGCTTTCTGATTGGCTAACGAGCAGTCCATATGAGCCCATACGGACAGCTCGATATAATTTTAGTTTTAAATGCGTTTTATCAGCCATAAAATATTCTAAAAACATTTGAAAATGAACTCAAACGAGATTCAACAATTTATATTAAGGAATATTAATTATATTATATTAAGGATATTAAGGAAAAAATAAATAAATAATTTACCGTTTTGGTCGGTCCATATTGAGAAATATTTCTCTTGGTCTTTAAAAAGCAATATGAATTTTATCCAAAAGCAATATGAATTTTAGCCTTTAAATTTTAGCTATTTCTATTCGTGATTCATATTTGTGTTCGGCTTGGTCAACACCAAGCAAGTCCATCACTTCTTTCGAAGTTAAACATATTTTATTGAATCATCAAGCACTCGATAGGCTATATAATTTGTTTTATTGGTTGTTAACGATGTTGTGTTAACAATCAAGGATATACCAGTTGAAGAACCAATATCTCAGATAACAAAAATATTATCATTTGAACTTTTGGTCGCCATCTTGAATTTTAGCATTTCAAAGTTCGTTTCAAAGTTTCACACGAGTTCAAAAGGCAAAACGACGCAGTTGAAAACGTGTTTTGTGTTCAATCGTTCAACCGTCCTGCTTAAATATTAATAAAGCTAACACAAAGCATTTGTGCACTGTGAGGTACCGTCCAACATAAATCGGAGCTCATTTGTTAACCGCTTTGAAGTTTGCCGAGTTTCCAGACCATAGCAAAGTGAAAAGGTGGCATGAACTGTCGAGATTTTAGGAATGAAATACCAAATATGTTTCGATCGGAGCCCTTCGTCAGAGTATATGATTGCAGTGTCTGTGTTAAAGCCAATCTTAAAGCTGGATTGCCATTACGTGAATATAGTCGAGCGGACAAGTACGGATGACTTTTCTATTGACAAAGTGAATGGTTCTCTACTTTGTTGACCAAAAAAGAGGAACGTCGCTCGCTCGACTATATTCGCTTAAAGTGCCTTTAACGTCTGTGGGGATTTAACATATCTGTAATCCATGGATTCTCCTGAGATAAATTGTAATATATCTTGTCAGCTGAAAATTTCATCTTCATAGACTTTTTTGCTGTTAAAGTGACGGATATGACATCATAGCGGGCATTTGTAAAGAGGTTTTCATGTAGACCACTGATCTTGAAAGAAGACTGGATCGAGCACCTATTGTTCAGAAAACGAAGCCGGAAGTCTGCCATTACTAAGGGACCAACTGAGGATCCGATGAGGTTTTTTGTTGGATTATGTACAATTACTATCGACAAAATAAAATAATTTTACTATAAAGAGGACCAGAAGACATTTTTCAAATTACTGGGTAAAATTATCCATGGCCACCTACAGATTTACTGCGACGTTGGTCCCTTAGTAATGGCCGCCGTTGGCTCTAATTATCCAGTGAGAGAAGCCTAATATGAGACGTCAAATTAGGTTCAAGATTTTATGCATTTAATGTTTACAAAGAAACTATATTGGCCAGACACTAAACCTATTTCGCGAGCGTCACAGTTTGATTTGCTTGCAAACTCGGAGCTTCTAATCTCTCGTCAATTTTCATTATGCAAATATGCAGGCTTCAAAATCAGCTCATCCGATACAATAGAAAGTCCTATTTTTGAGATCAGTGATGTAGACGCCTGCTTTGACATCACTTCCGTCAACTTTAACAGCAAAAAGTCTATGAAGATGAAATTTTCAGCTGACAAGATATAATACATTTTATCTCAGGAGAATCCATAGATTTCAAATATGTTAAATCCCCACAGACGTTCTGGTTTCATCTGATAGCGAGTTAATAGGGAGCTTTAGATTTATAATAATAATTTATAATAATAATAACGGTTGAAAATGAATCATGGGTAATCATGGCAAAAATTCAAAATAAATATTTGAACCTTGTCGGTTACGGGACAAGTTTTCCTTTGAATTTTCCCCGTGTTGCCCATGATTCACCGTGAAAGGGTCTATTGCTTACGTCATCTTGTGCTGGCATGATAAAGTCGTAGTCATCGTCCAAGTGAGTACGAGTTTTGAGAAACGTCTCCCTTTATAAATCCTTGCACAACAATAAAGAGGAAAGAGACGATATCGTGCATGCCAAGTTTTAATAGGAATGAATAACGTTTGGCATCATCAAAATATATTTTGTTTTTGGCCGCCATGTTGGATGACACGAATCATCCAACATGGCAGCCAAAAACAAAATGCACTTAGATACATAGAAACGGCATAATTCCTGCTTGACATAAACAATATAAATCCGTCTCCTTTACATGTTTCTTGTGCTTCGACTGTAATATTCGGCTTTTGAATGAGATTTTGTACATGCACGCCGTTTTCTCTAAAGCAATGCACGTTTTGAAACCAAAATTTTACTTAAAGGACATTGGCAACAAAAATTAAGTTTGTCTAATATTAAAGAACTCGTAAAATGATAGAGTAACACCTTTTACAACGTTCCTGTATTTTACTTCGTTTTTGAAATATTTCAGTTTGATATGTAAATGAATTGGTCTCTGACGTCAGGTGCTGGGTAGAGAATTTTCACTCATTAAAAAGTCTTATATCTCAGTGGTTGCTAAGTTTACAACGTTCATTATCATGAGGAGTTATTACACGCACATTTTCAACATATCAAACTGAAATATTTCAAAAACGAAATAAAAAACGAAATAAAATACTTTCATATTAGACAAACTTAATTTTTGTTGCCAATGTCCTTTAAAACACTACCTGCTTTTTCTAGGGTTATAATTCCATACCTACGATTTTAACAGGATTGAGATCAAATCTAAAGCTCCCTAACGTCATTCTCCGCATTGTTTCGCATGAACAATAATTTTGTTTGGAATGACGTTTAATGTAGGAATAAGAAAGAGCGAGTCATTTGTTGCACAAACTGTGAAAATGTCGAAACCTTTGAGCTGACCATTGGTATTAAATTTATCTCATTACAATTAAGCCATTTTTCCTCTGTACAGCACGAGCACTGCATGATAAACATGACTCTCTAGCCAACTGTCTCTCAGTAACTACAAACGTAATTTCTTTTAAAGGCTTATATATAATACCAAATAGGAATTTTATCGGAGATCTATATATTGTAGAAAAAGTATGCAAATTGTAAACTGATTATGGTATAAAAGTGATCGACATCACGATCTTAATTTACATGTTTACATGTAACATATTATATATGTAGGAGATTTCTAGAACTGTATTTAAAGACAATGCTAGCTTATTAAAGGTATTTATAATTTCCAAACGTTTTCAACATTGAATGTATTATATAGTGTCTATGCAACGAAAAAATCGTCTTTCCGTAATCTTATTTCGAATGTATGTTGGGGGAATTGAACAATCCATTTCAATTTTCTAATTACACTTGCCGTTGTCCAGATACGAGTATTTGAAATTTGAGCTTGATGACGTCATTAAAGTAAATGGTTTTAACCTAGGAGTATCAGTTGATATCGTCCAGGTTGTTGTAGTCTTGAGAAAGACTATTGTTGGTGACTGATGTTTCGACGGCCTCAGCGGCGGTCATCTTCAGAGTCTAGTAAAGCGTGTTTGTCAGGGTTACACGTCTGGTTCATTACGTCATCGTTTGTTGGTGTCCTAATTAGTGTGAGTGGGTGTATTGTTTGTCGGTAGGTCTATTGTTCGTTGGTGAATTGTTGTGCACGTGACAAGAACAAACTAAGGACTAGTGTTTACAGAAAACCAACACACACTGATAGACTACGAAACTGGATCATCTTACAACCCAACGGTACACAAAGCAACAACCATCAAGACTTTGATGGTTGTTCAAAAATCGTCACTTTATATCATTCCATCATCAAGACATCGTTGTACTTCGTGTACCGGACACAGAATATGTTGAGTTGTTTCAGGGTTAGGACTAGAGTTTTTATTTGGGTTGTGGTTTGGGTTTTTGTTCTTGTAAAGCTTCTGAATCTTGAGAAAACAATCTTAATGTGTTTATGACGTAATCTGTGTCCATTGTTATTGGTAAAATGTTGTGTGTTTGTGTGTGTGTGTGTGTGTGTGTGTGTGTGGGGGGGGGGGGGGGGGGCTGAGAATAACTTGCCTGAATAAATGATGACGTCAATATTAATCTATTTAATGCATAATCCCTGAAGAACACGAATTGCTATCAGCCTAAGCATTATTATACATGCACGTTTTTCGTTAAAACATGGACCCCCGAGAAAGTTTTGAATTTTTGGTTCTTTGAAAGTATATTTCCTGCAACTTGAGGGCACTTCTCTCGCTTTTTTCAGCCACGGCAGTGTGCGGGATTCGAAGTATTTAAGTAGTAGTTAAAACATGAGCGGCCAATGTTTTGGGTAGTTACAATATGGTGCGGCTCGCCGTTGTAACTGCCCATAAAGCCTGGTTTCCATATGGTCGCTGCGCTGTCTTTTAATACGGTCGCGGAAGTGAAGCGTGACACGCTTCACTGCTTCACTTCTGCGACCGTAAAGACAGCGCAGCAACCATATGGAAACCAGGCTTAAACATCGACCGCGAATGTTTTGTAAAATGAGTAGAATATATAATACGTACTTTGTTTTGAAGTTGTAGAAACGGTACAAACAAATTATTTTAACTCCGAAAAAGCTCAATTTGAGCAAGTTAACTTTGATAAAACATTGATGATTTTCTTCATGAATTATTAATGATTTTACAATTACCGTTAAAGTAACAGATTTTCCAAATTTAGAACGCGTGGATATCTCTCCCGCGCTTGGGGAATGCGTTGCACGACGGCAGAAGAGAAGGAAAGAAAAGGTGCAATTAGCCACAAAACCAAATGTATATTAGGTATATTCAATTAAGTTGAATATACGAGACAACGTTTAAACAATGCCCAGGCCTGTATTCCACTGACCACTGACCATTTGCTCAACGAAGAACAATTTATTTTTGTCCGAATAGAGATAATTTTTCAGACAACTGGGCTGCATCCCCCAGCCCCCCGGCCCGTGCCTTTCTCGACGATTTTTTATACAAAATTTATAGCATGTCCAATCGTAACGTTACGTAATTATTTTGATGTGTAACGAGATTTAGGAGAACCTTCTTGGATGTATACAAGCTCTGGGATGTCCAATGTACATCTTAATTAAATTTCTAATGAGAATATTTATCGTAGATGCATACCGATAAATAACAAAGAATTATTCAATCATGAAATAATCATATAGACATACTTATATATAAGTATACTATATGTCTATATGATTATTTCATGATTGAATAATTCTTTGTTATTTATCGGTATGCATCTACGATAAATATTCCATAATTAGGAGGCACAAATAGATTGCCCTGATGAGCATGAATAGATTGCCCTAACGAGCATGAATAGATTGCCCTGAGGAGCATGAATAGATTGCCCTAACGAGCATGAATAGATTGCCCTGAGGAGCATGAATAGATTTCCCTGACGAGCATGAATAGATTGCTCTAACGAGCATAAATAGTTCGCCCTGAGGAGCATGAATAGATTGCCCTGATGAGCATGAATAGATTGCCCTGATGAGCATGAATAGATTGCCCTAACGAGCATGAATAGATTGCCCTAACGAGCATAAATAGATTGCCCTGATGAGCATGAATAGATTGCCCTAACGAGCATGAATAGATTGCCCTAACGAGCATGAATAGATTGCCCTAACGAGCATGAATAGATTGCCCTGATGAGCATGAATAGATTGCCCTAACGAGCATGAATAGATTGCCCTAACGAGCATGAATAGATTGCCCTGATGAGCATGAATAGATTGCCCTGATGAGCATGAATAGATTGCCCTGACGAGCATGAATAGATTGCCCTAACGAGCATGAATAGATTGCCCTGACGAGCATGAATAGATTGCCCTAACGAGCATAAATAGATTGCTCTAACGAGCATGCATGAATAGATTGCCCTGATGAGCATGAATAGATTGCTCTAACGAGCATAAATAGATTGCCCTGATGAGCATGAATAGATTGCCCTAACGAGCATGAATAGATTGCCCTGACGAGCATGAATAGATTGCTCTAACGAGCATGAATAGATTGCCCTAACGAGCATGAATAGATTGCTCTAACGAGCATGAATAGATTGCCCTAACGAGCATGAATAGATTGCTCTAACGAGCATAAATAGATTGCCCTGATGAGCATGAATAGATTGCCCTAACGAGCATGAATAGATTGCCCTGACGAGCATGAATAGATTGCCCTAACGAGCATGAATAGATTGCCCTAACGAGCATGAATAGATTGCCCTGATGAGCATGAATATATTGCCCTAACGAGCATGAATAGATTGCCCTAACGAGCATGAATAGATTGCCCTGATGAGCATGAATAGATTGCCCTGATGAGCATGAATAGATTGCCCTGACGAGCATGAATAGATTGCCCTGAGGAGCATGAATAGATTGCCCTGACGAGCATGAATAGATTGCCCTGAGGAGCATGAATAGATTGCTCTAACGAGCATAAATAGATTGCCCTGATGAGCATGAATAGATTGTCCTAACGAGCATGAATAGATTGCCCTGAGGAGCATGAATAGATTGCCCTAACGAGCATAAATAGATTGCCCTGATGAGCATGAATAGATTGCCCTAACGAGCATGAATAGATTGCCCTAATTACGAGCATATTCTGCGTATCCCACGAGGGTCCTACATTAGTCCATAATTAGTTTGAACAATTAAGTTGGGGATTAGGGATAGGATTATTGGTGTTAGTTAGTTGGGGTTTAGAGATAAATTTGGGGTTAGTACCACTCGTCCTTGGTAACTAGAGCAATGTATAGAGCAATGTATTTGCTGTTCTTTATATGGAATTCGTACCATAAGTTCCTTTCGAAATAATGGGTGCAGTTTCATATAAATCCCGAAATGACGTCACATAGACTATATCGGTAGTAAAATATATTCGAAATTAAAATCATCTGTTATTTCTAAAATAAAGCATTATCGTAAAAGTTAGGGTTAGTATTAGGTTTAGGTTTGGGGTTACAAGTAAGTGGTACCACTTACTGTCCAAAAATATATATTGGTCAAGTAAAAGAGAGGGAGGCGAGGTCAAATAGCTAAAAATATTACAATTTTAACGGTCAAACGGCTGACGTTTCATATTAGTATGCCGAAATTAAAACATAGTCCTAACCCCAAACCTAACCCTATAATCCTAACCCTAACAACAATGCTTTATTTTAGAAATAACAGCTATATATAGCTTATATTAATTTCGAATTTTACTTTTATATATGAAACTTCACCCGGAAAAACTGAACGTTTTACGAGAAGCCCAATTGCCTACGCTATTCATAAATTTAATTCAACATTTTTGTGATGTGGTATATGACTTTGAATTATTTAGCTTGAAACATTTTTAATGAAGTTCTATGGATTTTAATCAACTTAGGGTTAACTGATTATGGTTGAACTTTTAATGTAAATAATTAATCTTAAAGTAGATTAGTAGAATTTTACTATTTTTGTGTCAATCTATACTAGAGGTGTGCGTCGGATCGGATTGACGTCTTTGAATCCGAAGGTTTGTCTGAGTTTCCAATCCGAATCTAAAAATGTAATCCGATCCGATCCGAAAAAAACTCCGTAAAACCCGATCCGAAGTCCGAACATATGTTATATGGTTATATATATAACTTGCAATATCTGCGACCATGCTTAAAACAAAACCAAAACATGCATTAATAAATTGGAGAATAGTGAAAAACCTCAGTGACAGTGTTTTATGAATCATAAACCTAACAAAATAAACAAACTAAACAAACACAATATTCCTATATCCTATCCATACAACATTAGTGTATTTTTTTGTCAACAATACGTCAAAACACTGTTTATAATGAGGTAAAATAATGGGGTGTAGGGGCATTCTTTGAGCGAAACGTAAGTCGAACGAATGGAGTAATAATTATTATTTTGTCGTAGCTTATAGTTCTAAGCCATTGTGAAGCCATTTGTAAACGGAAAAAGCCAAAATAAAGTTGTAGAATATAGAACTTAATATAGCAATTAAATGTTTGCTTGCGAGTTGCAACTTATTGCAATGATATTTTAATAACAAAATCTGACCCAATGCCAGGAAAAAATAAATCCGATCCGATAAAAAACAACAAAATCAATCCGAAAAACAACAAAATCCGATCCGGGCGCGTGAATTTTTGTATTCGCACACCTCTAATCTATACACATTTCAAAATAGCTTTTATTGCTATTCAATGTGTAAATACTTATAAATAGTAATAATGAATAATAATGAACAATTTCTATGTGGTGATACTTTATGATGGCGAAGCCCGAGCCCTATTCAAAATTTAAAAAAAAAATCAATTTCCTCCTGATTGTATCCTTCTTTTCTTAAGCCTCGAATTACATATAAACATCTATTGGTCTCACCTAATTTGGTCTTTATATGCATCGTGAACCTATACCATTGGACTGAAAAGTTAACCCAAGTATTTTTACATGAGTGCATTGTTTTAATAAATGTTACGCCTTATGGGATCCACTTAGTAGTATTACACTTTTTTAATAACTAACTCTTTACATTTAGTAGTGTTGCATTGCGTAATGTAATGTAATGTAATGTAATGTAATGTAATGTGATGTGATGTAAAGTAACGTGATGTAATGTAACGTTATGTAATGTAACGTAACGTAATGTAACGTGACATGACGTAACGTAATCTTATGAAGTATTGCAGGACCCCACTGAAAAACACTTCGGTGACGTGAGTATCCTGAATAAATATTATTATTATTATTATTATAATTGCATTGTATTAGCTTTGGTCCCATCATAAGAGCTTTACTGAACATTATAGACCTCTTTCATAATGGCTACCTTTTAAAATATTCTTGTATGTGCATACACATTAGACTATACAACCTCGTTAGGAAGCAAAGATTCGATAATTAAGCTACCGACATTGTATGATTAAGCTACCGACATTGTATGATTAAGCTACCGACATTGTATGATTAAGCTACCGACATTGTATGATTAAGCTACCGACATTGTATGATCGCCGTAGCTCTCTTAATGAGCGCTTTTTTAATAATATGATGTATCACTCGCATAAGATCAGTTGTTTAGTACCTCCAGAGAGACATTGCAGATACAAACTTAGAACAAAATCCTCCTTGTTAATTCCTCGCTGGAGAACTGATCGTTTTAGAAACAGTTTCATAGTCACTGCTTGAAATAATTTTGATATATTTGATATTGTAATTTTACCCTTTAACTATATGTGAACCGTTGTAATTCAGTTTTTTACTGCAAAAATGGCCTATTATAAAATTTAAAAAAAAAAAAAAATTCCTTTCAATTGCTGACACGCAAACGAGGCCATAAAGGCTAATTTAAATGCACATAAAGGAATATTTAAATTAGCCGCCGTTATGAAAGAGATCTACAGGGTGTCCCAAAAAAAAGGCTACCTTTTCAAATTCAAATGAGCGTGTTAATTTAAACAACCTATTGTGTTCAATGTCAAAGGGGTTTTAGTGCATGCACACACGGGTGATTAAGAATAACGCGATAATGAATTTCAAAGAACTACAATAGGTTGTTTGAATTAACACGCTCATTTGAATTTGAAAAGGTAGCCTTTTTTTGGGACACTCTGTATATGGTGTTTGGAAACTTCAACTATCACGTATACTTCAAAATAAAAATAATAACTAGATAAAATATGCTAATAAAATCTTAGTATAATACCATGATTGGCTAAGTAAGAGATAAATCCCTCGAACGAGGGATGTATGCTATATACAACCCCGAGGACGCTACGCATCCGAGTGCTGTATATCGCATACATCCAGACGTTCGAGGGGGATTTATCTGACTTATTACAGTACATGATTGAGGAGGTTTTCTAACAAAGTTTTGTCCATTTTTCCACCTTGGACAAAGATTTTCCTTGTTTTTTCTTCATCTCTTATCTAATTAGTATTCATAGGGCTGTATGGCGCAACATCCCGTGGTACATCAAAGAAAACCGACTCAATCATGTAATAATAATAAGATATAGCGACTCCACATGCAAAGCTTCTACATAACAATTCTAGATAATTGATAAACTTATATATTACTTTTGAATGTTTCTTTTTTGCTAAGGCCAAAAAAATGTTTCTCATCACATCTACAGGTTTAAAATGACCCGGTGACAAGGAAATATATATTTTTAAGAATATTTTTTATTTGATTGTGTGATGGAATTGGGGGATGCTGAGCGGCTGCAATGATAGAAAAATCTTTTCAGTTTATAAATTACTCTGGTTTGTTAGACCACACAACCAATGATCAGCAGCAATACATATTCAGTTCATCAAGGATATATAAAAGCTGAAAAATTGCTAAATGTTTGGTGAAAAATGGAAAAAAATGACCCGCACGGTGATGAGAAATATTTTGTTGGCCTAAAAGTCGAGCATACTCAATACACAATTCGCCATCTTGTTGGCTGCTCACATTTATCAATTTCTTTGTCCGGACATAAGCAATTAAATGTTGTATCAGCGCTAAAACCGAGGATGTCCCTTTCTTCTTGTATCCTGAAAGAGAACGTTGATTCTTTCGTTCCAACAAAGTACTTGGCGTGAGCACAAATCCACTGGTCAATAATGGCCACACCACCATCACCATACTTCTTGAGGGTAGACCGCGATGGTTCGTACTTTACAATCGGTAACTTATCTTTTAAAAACTGGACATCTACGAGAAACGTAAAAAAGAACACAATTAAGGTTAGTTTACACACTGTGATTAATCGGGCCAATGGATTTATGGATTAGATGCATGTTAAGGACGCGAAACTCTCAGCGGAATGATTTATGGGCTCATAGTGTGGTACAAAGTGTAATCCCGTAGGATTTGCGTGCTAAAATTGATTTTTTTCCTTTTTTGAGTTGATTAGGAGTCAAACTATCGGAAAATAATGGGGATTCAAATTTTCAGACCCATCTACCCCCCGCTGTGTGACCTTTTTCGTCCCCCGACCCCCCTGGACTGACTTGGTGCCTGATCTCTGCTAATAATGAACTGATTTTTACGATCTTAGTGTCATTTTAGGGGTTTCTGATGACGCCGAGTTCATTTATGACACTTTCTAATCGACTTTCGGTTTCAATCGACATTGAAGTCAATGCCATTATCATGCTAACAATAAACCTAGGCATATAGTACTTCTTCCTGGGTTTTTCAGGCACGGGAAGACAATTAGTGCGGTCTTTTTGAGATTAGACTGCCATTTCACAACATCAGGTCCCTTTACTTGACATTTCGTCCAAGTACAATTATGCCATTCGTCTTAAAATGATCCTGAGGGATCCTATTTAGTCGACAATTTCCAAGATGGCTGCCTGCAGAATACACATGGTAAGGCAACTGTCTTTAACTGTTAGTGTCTTTAACTGTTTTGCTCTTCTTCCTATTTCTACTTACTTACCATGCATCTAAACCATAAAACGGCCCGATTAATCGCAGTATGTAAACGTGTAATAGTTATAGTTATAGTAATAATAGAGGAACGTAAAATATGGTTCGTGGACATGGCATGTCCTTCAGAGTCAAACATCGTTTTATAAGGGGAAAAAGAACTAAGTACCAGCAATTGGCGTTTGGATGTTTAGGAGGAGGAATGAAGAAGTTAGAAGAGAAAATGGCCAAGCTGATCCCAGAAGAACTGCGGAGATTGAGAACAACAAGAGAGATGCAGAAAATTGTACTGATGGAAAGTGAAATTATTGTAAGGAAGATTATATCGGGAATTGTACAGACAGTTTAATTGTAACGTTGTGACTACGTCAAAGGCTAGCAAATTTTGGTAGCTTATTAGCCACTCCCCAGTGTATGTGTGAGGGGTGTTGGCTGTGGCCCACCTTAAGTAGGGGCTATTGATTTAAATAATAATAATAAGAATAATAATAATAAGAATAATAATAATGGTAATAATGGAACCATAAACCATTTATTGTTTATGGATGATTTGAAGCTTTATGGAAAATATGAAAGACAGTTGGACACATTGGTAAATTCTGTAAGAATTTTCAGTGAAGACATACGAATGGAGTTTGGTATTAATAAATGTGCCATCCTAGAAATGAAGCGGGGGAAACATGTACTAAGTGAAGGTATCAAACTCCCTGACCAACAACAATTCAATGAAGTTGAAACTGATAAGGGATATAAGTATTTGGGAATTTTGGAGGCAGATGGAATAAAGGATGAAGATATGAAAGAAAAGATCATGAAAGAATATTACCGACGAGCCAGGAAAATACTGAAGTCCAAACTTAATGGAAGAAATAGCATCACTGCCATAAATTCAAGAGCTGTTTCTATTGTCAGGTACGGTGCAGGAGTTATTAAGTGGACAAAGGAAGAACTTCGAAAGATGGATAGGAAAACAAGAAAATTGCTAACAGTGTATAGAGCCGTCCATCCCCACGGCGATGTTGATCGGCTTTACTTCAAAAGAAGTCAAGGAGGTAGAGGGCTAATTAGTGTGGAGGATTGTGTAAATTTTGAAGTAAATAGCTTGCGAATGTATGTTGAATGTAGTGATGAGAAACTATTGATAGCAGTAGGAAAGGAGGAGATGTTAGATGGAGGGAAAGAGAAAAAGGAGATCCAGAATTCTAGACGAGATAAGTATACAGAAAAGAATCTACATGGGAAATTCTACACAAGTATAGAGGAAGGTAGAGATAGTAAGACCTGGGATTGGTTAAAAAGAGAAAACCTGAAGAAAGAAACAGAAGGAATGTTGATGGCGGCACAAGATCAGGCATTACGAACTAGGTACATCAGGAAAGTGATTGACAAAGAAGATATATCGGCTGCTTGTAGGTTATGTGGAGAGCGTGATGAGACAATAGCACATATTGCTTCGGAATGTAAGACTGCCCAAAAGCAGTATAAGAACTGGAGACACGACAAAATTGCTCAGGTGATCCATTGGGAGTAAGCTGGAGCATGCGGAAAAGTGGTACGTGCATACAGGGGCGCACATTAGGGGGGTGTGGGGGGGTGTCACACCCCCCCAACATTTGGGAATCGGTCCGAAAAGTCGGTCCCAAATTGTCTGTCAGACTGCCATATTCGGTCCCGATCGACCAGTATAAGTATTACGTACTAATGTGATCATTTCCGTGCCCAAGAAAGATAAAAACTGGTTACACAATTTCTGATTGCGTTAAGGACTTCGTGACACTTGGATGCGAAAAAGATATGACTGACTCAATTGATCTTGAAAAACTTGTTGATCATTGGGCAGAGCTTCCACAAACCCGACGCATTATTAGTGTTTGATAATTTGAGTAGGCTAGTTTTGCTCCAGCTTCCAGGCATTTTAAGTAAAAAACTCAAGCTAATATCTTCTTTTCAACAATAAAAATACTGTAATATATAATATTATGGTCCATTCGCAAAAAAAAATTAAGAACTTGTTAAAAAACCTTAATATTTTTTTATTAAAACCACCCTCAAAATGCAGGAAATAGGAATTTAAGGGTTTAGATAAATCAAAAATTTCCGGGGGAGCATGCCCCCGGTCCCCCCTAAAGGGCACGTGCATTAGCCTCTCCACTTTGAAACCCGCATATATATATATATATATATATATATATATATATATATATATATATATATATATATATATATATATATATATATATATATATATATATATATATATATATATATATATATATATATATATACGTGTAGGTTTTGGTCTACGAAATGCAAAGAGTGCTCAACAACATATAGTTAGAGCAAATAATAGATTTTCGCTTACCTCAAAACTGGTCTGCTACAACTTGTTTCATCTGTAAAAGAATCTTCAGGTCACTGCCTGAAGATTCTTTTACAGATGAAACAAGTTGTAGCAGACCAGTTTTGAGGTAAGCGAAAATATATATATATATATATATATATATATATATATATATATATATATATATATATATATATATATATATATATATATATATATATATATAATATATAAGTAGTAAAAAAGTAGAGTGAAAAAGTAAACCATTTCATTTCATCTCGTCTTACTCTGATGAAGGGCTCCGCTCGAAACGTCAGTATCTCGTCACTAAATTCTTGGCAGTTTACCACCTTTTCACTTTGCTAATATATATATATATATATATATATATATATATATATATATATATATATATATATATATATATATATATATATATATATATATATATATATATATATATATATATTAAATTTCCCGTTATTAGATCGTCAGGGGTGGTACTGTAAGCTTATCAAACAGGAACATCAAGAAAGTCGGTCCCAGAACAAAGAGCACCCCCCAAAATTTTGGATGTGCGCCCCTGCGTGCATAAGCCAGAAACTGTCACTGAAAATGTAAATGTAAAACTGCTCTGGGATATGAAAATCCAAACTGATAATAAGATAGAACATTCCCGGCCAGATATACTAGTACTAAATAAAAAGAAGAGATGCTGCGCACTGATAGATGTTGCATGCCCATTTGATTTGAGAGTTCTGCAGAAAGAAAAGAGTTCTGCAGAAGAAAGAAAAGGAAAAGTAGAAAAGTATGAAGATCTAAAAAGAGAAATTAAGAGGATATGGCAATGTAAAGAAGTAACAATTGTACCCATCATTATTGGAACACTCGGAACAGTAAGCAACCATTTCGATATGTGGCTAGGAGGGCTCGACATTAGAATTGACTTCCAGATACTTCAAAAAGCTTGTTTGTTGGGAACTGCAAGAATATTGAGACATGTGTAAGACACCTAAGGGTGCGGGATGTACCTTGATGTTTAGCAATGAAATCCAGCTATAAGATAATGAGCTGTGCGAAAACTGATAATAATAATAATAATAATATTTTCCTTTCTGCCCTAACACCTGAACACTCTGCTCAGTTCTAATATACAATAAATATATATATGCTAGGCATGCGTCAGTCACATAAAATTGTATCAAACCTACAACACAGTATCAACAAAGCAATATACAGTATATGCAGTCATTCAAATTGACATTGAAAAGGATAAGGTATAGTCATGAGACTAGTTTCTTTACTCTGTGTCTCCATATATAATTTGCCAAAATTAAGTTTGATAGCGAGCACCAACTCAGCAGTCTCTTTGCATCATCTCTATCGATTGACAAAGCTCTCATTCCACGCCAAACATCCTTTTTAATACACCCGAGGGATCCAAAACAGAAAACAATCAGTTTAACGCTCCAATTCCTTCTACGCAGAAAATTACAAACAGGTTCGTATCTCTCACATTTTCCATCAAAGGCGTAACCAAAATAAAGATCGTAGCAAACGGTCACTTCCACCACAATACATGACTTCATCACCGGATCCATGACTAAAATATCTGGTTTTCGATGACGAAACAATGACAACTGCTCGTGAAATTCCGGGAAAACGGTTTCCAACAACTTGTTTGAATAAACGCGACTACGGGACAACTCTGTTTGATTTCATCGGCTATTTTGTCTGCTATTCGATTGTGACGACGATTGTAATAATTATGAAATTCTTTGCATCCGTTCATCAAGTGTGCCATACTCTCGGTATGTTGTCGACAAAATGGACACATTGGATCATGTTCACGATTCCAAATGAAAATTGTAAAGTTGGTAGCATGCAAATTTAATCGGGCTTTGATCGCAAATTTAACTAAATCATCAGCGATTTTCAATTATAAAGAATAGAATGTGACGATTTTAAATGAATATCCGTTACGCAAAGAAAGGGTCCCTGAATAGAAAGAGATTTCGCTCTATCAAGATCACGTTCCACCGTTAATTTGAAAAGAACCTTCTGTAATGCACAGGTGTCATCGTAGTAATTATCATCAATCTTGATTACTGCTCTATCTTCGACAAACACAACATCAACATTCAATTTTCTAGCATAACGAAGCATGTCGGACCAATCAGACTGGCACTTGTTTGAGTTCATATCCAAGAAAATTAAAACTACTGACAGTTTTATCAACCTTCCTCTTCTTCATATCAAGAATAAGTGATTCTCTCGCAACATTACGGAACTGTTCTACTGGGTGGTTCAACATCTTTACCATAAACGCTAATCTCGTTGTTCTATATACGTCAGAGACTCGTTTGATACCTATACCACCATGTTCTCTTGGTAGGTAAATCACCAACTGAGTAGTTGTGTCGTACAAACCATATAGTTGACGGATGATTTTTGTAAGAATAGCATCCATATGCTCTAATTGCCCTTCACTTAGTCTTGAATTATAAAAATGATGAAGAATTTTTGCCAGGGCCATATTATTGAAAGCACTTGCTTTCAACGATAGCGGAAGATCGCATTTAGAGATTTTATGTAATAGTTCTTCATACTTTTCAAGAATTTCACGAATTTGTTCAGGGTCTTCACCTGATAATGACAAAGATTTTCCCAAATATTTGTACGATGTATTTCTTCCATAGACTGTAATTTGTGATTTTGAACAGTTACCTCAGGCTTTTCGTCATACTTTCCTTTATACCAGTTGTTTCCAGATCTTCTTGCATATAAAACTGCACATTTGCTGGGTTTCACCTCCAGACCTGCTCTGTTCATCAATGGTTCTCCAGCATCAAACATTTTCTGAATAATTTCGACTTTAAATTGTAGGACTGCTATATCGTCAGCATAAGCCTGTAGTGGTATCGGGTTTATGTTCCGCTCATTTTCAATGTTCAGACTGATCAATGCTGCAGTTATCATAGGTTTACAAACTCTGTCAATCACTAGGATGAATATTACAGCGCTCAATGGATCACCAGTCTTAGTACCTCTGACGATGTAAAATTCTTTGCTCAAGCGAAACTCGCAAATGATTCTAAAAGATGAGAACCTATACAAGTCTTCTATTAAGCAACAGTACATTTGAGGGATTTCAAACTCCATAAGCGTTTCAAAGATAAATTCATGTTTAATACCTCCAAAAGCATCTGCGAAATCAATAAATACAACGTTCAACATGGTACTGAGATGTCTAAAATCATCAATCGCGGTTTTCAAGGTGTAAATCAATTCTTGCCTGTCACGTTTACGAAGGAAGGCACGTTGCTAAAAAATGCAATAATATTGGAAAAGTATGGAGTTATTCTGTTGCAAACTGCTTTCGAGAAGATTTTATAGCTAGTCGGTAGGAGTGAAATATCTCGAAGGGTCGATAGATCAACATTTGAAAAGTTCGATTTCGGAATACGTATAGAATAATACATTTTTTCCACAACGATGATATGCGTTGATTAACCAACATAACGTTCAATATATTCACAAAAGCATTTCCGTGCTTTTGAAATATTTCTTTCAAATCTTCATAAAAGACCCCATCCGAGCCACAGCTCTTTCATTAGGGCAATTGTCAACTACCTTCTCAATTTCGTCAAGACTAAAGAAATCACTAGACTGGACTGAATCAATCGCTTTAGTACGATCAAAAAATCGATTTTCGTCTGCTGTAAAATCATCACTACTGATGTATTTTTCCGACGTTTGATAATACGCCTCATTGCGTTCAGTAGAGATAGATACGTTGACGTTAACCGGCCATTCTCCATCGTTCTTAATTATTGCAATCGCCTTTTTACGTTTAACCAACCAAAGATCAATCAATTTTCCCCTAGTAACAACATTGTTCGCAATGTTATTTGGTGATTTAAGAGTAAAAAACGGTCTAGTCGTTTGCTTTATGTACTCCAACTGTTTGTGAATATATTCAATCTGACAGATCTAATTTTCACAGCTGTAATTATCATCCCTTGGGAACATTCTCAAAATTCGACAAACATGTTTTTGGAAGTTAACGCTCCAACGCCCACCAGAGCGTTTCTTGCATAAAAATGTGTTGTTCTGATAAAAAATTCCAACTAAAACTTTATGAAGATTAAACCAAAGCTCTACATTACCGTGGCATACAAAATCCCCATGGTTAATCCTTCACGATGATATCTCTGCTCTAAACTGCTTCTCTTTCTCCTCGAACGCTTCCCATTCTGGTGTGTTTAATCCTTTAATAAAATGGCGAAAATCATAATCGAAATGTCCATCCAACTTCGTTCCAACAAAATATATCTTTCCAGTTCGAACAGCCAATTTGAACACTCGTTTTAACTTTTCAATCATAAGCTTGACACAACTCTATTAAACTGACAGCATTAACGACGGATTATAGTACAATCACATCATTTTAAACGGAGCACCGTCAGGCACAACCGTTCGCCATGACGGACGGACGGACGGACGGACGGACGAAGAAGAAGAAGAAGAAGAAGAAGAAGAAGAAGAATGTAAGGTATGGAAGAAGTAGTGGAGTATATAATGGATGATGAACCAGCTGCGGATATGAATGAGAAGATGTTGGATGAAGACAGTCGAAACTTGCTGACCAAGTTGAGGGAGATCATGAATAGTAAAGGCAGAAAAAGAGCCCAGAATCTAAGGAATTTCGACAGGTCAAAGGTAAAGAAAGAAACCAGTAAGGTCAACAACATTCTAAAATTTGTACCGTGCAGCCATGTCACTGAGATCAGAAGCATACTGCAGGCATCATCGGTTCTGGTGTGTGAAATACTGGATGTGAAGGGGAGGAAAAGGAACCGTTCTGGAAGAGGAGAATAGATGGTGACATCAAAAGATTGAGAAGGGATCTTGGTAGAATGGAGGCGTGGTTTAAAGGAAAGTGGAAGAATGGGAAGAAGCGTGAGAAGGAGGAGTTGGAAAGGAGATATAGATTACGGGCGAAAGGGTTTAATATTGTGATGGAGGAGATCAAACAGAGAATTCTAGCAAAAGACTCGAAGGTGAAACGGTATACGGGAAGAACAAAACAGTTCCAACACAATCGTCTGTTTTCATCGAACCAGGGCAGGTTCTTTAAAACGCTTGATGGTGGAAATACCAAAACTATTCCACCAAATGCCGACGAGGCTACAACGGTTTGGTCAGGAATCTGGGGAGTAGGTGTTAGTCATAATCACGAAGCTGAGTGGATTGGGAGAGTGAGCTCGAGTGTAAATGTGAGGAAACAAGAGGCAGTTGAAATCTCTGTGGAAGATGTCGGAAACCAGTTGAAGAGAATGCCTAACTGGAAGGCTCCTGGGCCAGATGGTAGCCAGGGCTACTGGTTGAAGAGGTTTTCGTCGCTCCATGAGTACATCGCAAAGTCTCTGAATGACTGTGTCCAAAAAGGGAACGTTCCAACGTGGATGGTGGAAGGAAGAACTACACTGATTATGAAGGACCCCGAGAAAGGACCAGAAGTAGGCAATTATAGACCAATTGCGTGTTTGAACCTCCTTTGGAAGTTGTTGACAGGAATATTTAGTGAGAAGACATACACCCATTTGGAAAGAAATGGACTTCTCCCGGTTGAACAGAAGAGTGGTAGGAAGAGTTGCCAAGGAACGAAGGACCATCTGGCGTTGGATAAATTCATTATATACGAAATTGCAAGAGGAGAAGGACGAATTTATGTATGGCGTGGATAGACTTCAAGAAAGCTTATGACATGGTTCCCCACTCATGGATAATCGAGACGTTAAGAATGTTTGGTATTGCAGACAATCTGATAGATCTCATGTCTAGGAGTATGTGTAGTTGGAAGACCAATCTGTTTGCGGATGGGGAGCTACTTGGTACGGTAAACGTCAAACGCGGTATTTGTTATTGTTATATTTGTTATTGCCTTGATCCCGTTGACGTTGGTCCTGCGGGAGTCAGATATGGGGTACAAACTCGGAAGGGGCAAACCAAAGCTGAACCATCTTCTGTTTATGGATGATCTCAAGATCTTCGCGAAAGATGAGAAGGAGATCGATTCGATCGTACAAACAGTCAGAATTTGTAGCGAAGATATCAGGATGGAATTTGGGATCACGAAGTGTGCGACAGTGACAATGAAGCGCGGAAAGAGAGTGAGAAGAACAGGAGTCAGACTTCCAAATGGAGAGGATATAGTGGAGCACGGGAATGAAGGATACAAGTACTGTATTTAGGTGTTTTGGAGTTGGAGGATATCCTGTGTGACCAAATGAAGAAGAATATTGAGGAGACTTACTTGAAACGTCTGCGACTGTTGTTAAAGAGCAAGCTTAATAGCAGAAATCTATTCATGGCTATCAATAGTTGGTCGGTGGCAGTGATCCGGTATAGTGCAGCGATAGTGGATTTATTCGAAAGAAGAGATGAGGAAGCTAGATAGATTAACCAGGAAACTGTTGCATCAGTTTAAGGGGGTGCATCCGAAGGCGAATGTTGACCGACTATACATGAAACGGAAAAATGGAGGAAGAGGTCTCATCAGTATCGAAGAGTATGTTGCGAACGAACGGCGGAGTTTGCACTATTATCTAGCCAATAGCGAGGAAATGTTGCTGAAGACCATTGCAGATGAAGTTGAGCTAACCAAGGACGGGATTGAGGGCAAGGAAGAAAACAGCAAGAGGGTTGAGTCGGAGAAGAAGAAGAAAGTGGAAGCTATGCCGTTACATGGCCAGTTTGTGAGAGAAACGAAGGAGCAAAAAAACCGAAGAGTCTTGAAATTGCCTAAGCAAGGGGGATCTAAAAAGAGAGACTGAAAGTCTCCTAATTGCTGCCCAAGACCAGGCCCTGAACACCAATTCAGTTAAGAAACAGTTGTATCACATCGGAGAAACTTCTCTCTGTCGGCTGTGTGGCGAGAAGGTGGAAAATGTGACACACATTGTCAGCTCGTGCAAGATGTTGGCACAAAAGGAATATAAACGACGCCATGATAAGGTTTGTTCCAACCTACATTGGAACTTGTGTAGGAAGTATGGGTTTAACGTGTGTGAGAAGTGGTATCAACATAAACCAGAAAAGGTATTGGAAAATGACGAGGTGAAACTCTTGTGGGATTTCAACATGCAAACAGATAGAACAATTGAACACAGGATACCTGATATTATCCTATATAGTCAAGAAGGAAGCTAACAAATGCATGATCATCGATGCAGCAAACCCTGGAGATCACAATCTGGAGAAGAAACAGTTCGAGAAGATTAACAACTATAGCGAACTGCGACTGGAAATATCTCGAATGTGGGATAAAGAGACTATTGTGATCCCCATAGTCATAGGTGCTTTGGGCTCTGTAGCACATAAACTCCGTAAATATTTGGATATGTTGGAGATTAAGTATGATATGAATATAATCCAGAAGTCAGTCCTGTTAGGAACAGCAAACATCCTTCGTAAATTTCTTTGCGTAGAGGGATAGGCAGAAGGAGATGGTGTGAAAGTGGAGATCAGAAGAAATTAATAAGACAAGTTCCACATATCTTAAGTCGTAAGACCTGACATGGAGTCCTAAAGACCAGTATAAAGAACATCATACTGTGTTAAACTGAAAATAATAATGGAAACTTTATTCATTTATGATTAACGTATACTACAGTGATAAACCTCTCTTTTACAGGTAGTTTAACAATGTCTACTTGAATTAACACGATATGGTATAAAAATATTAGTATGACAAAGTCGGGTCATCCCATTCTTTGTTACGTTTACAAAATATATAGTAAGATGTCCTTATGCAAGTGTTCATAATTTTCTGAGTATAGTACTTTCTACATCGTTCGTCAAATTTCAGGTCTTTCAGCATTTCAATAAAGTCTACGGATGACTGATTAAAAACTCCAAGCGAACTGATAGATAAATTTACAAATTTCACTTTTTCATAATTTTTGTGCTGTTCGTTAATAAGTTCTGGATATTTTTGTCTCTTACGGGTTGCATTAGTAAGAAGATTAGATTCAAAACCAACAGTCAGTTCGAGTATGTAGATGTATTTGTTTTCGATTGTTACCAGAAGATCAGGGCGCAACCTATCTCCGGTGATAACAGATGGACTGATGAAGCCAGGTAGGTCAGCATAAAGGTTAATAGAGTGTTGTACGGATTTAAGAGAGGTTGCAATGAAATTAAGAACGGAATCGTGTCGTCACGTAAAACGTCCTTCGTTTAGGTATGTCTTGCATCCAGCGACGACGTGGAGCAAGGTTTCGGGTTCCAAGCAGAAAGAGCAGTCGGATGTCGGTGATATTCCACATTTCAACAGATTCTTGCGAGTTGGGAGCGTATTATTTATGTACCGGATGGTGAAGTTAAAGATATTCTTAGGAAGTTTGTTTTGGACCGAGGACCATATAGAGTTGAGCGAGAGTGTAGAGTATTTGATGATATTGGAGAAGAATGAACCTTGTGAAATGAGGTGATTTTGAAGCCTATTTTCATTTTCTTTCCTGATAGTGTTCAGTACGTCTTTTGCGTTTTTGTACTTGTCATATTGTACATTTTTGTGATTGCTTGTTGCCATCCATAGGTTTTTGATCTCTTCATTTGGTGATGATTTCAAAGCTTTCCGAGATACAGTTTGACATTGAAGAAATTTAGTTGATGGGAGAATGATATTTAAGCCGAATTTGTTATGAGGAAGTAGGACGTTGCTAAGAGTTGCAGAAATTGGAAGCTCGAGCCACTTTCGGATATATTTTGACGCGATATTATCTAGATTCTCGTTTACCCAGGTTTTACCTATATCAGAAACGGTGAAGTGCCAAGAGCTTTTTGAAAGTACATACCGACTGTACACTAGAAATAAATTACAATAATAATAATAATGGAACCATAAACCATTTATTGTTTATGGATGATTTGAAGCTTTATGGAAAAAATGAGAGACAGTTGGACACATTGGTAAATTCTGTAAGAATTTTCAGTGAAGACATACGAATGGAGTTTGGTATTAATAAATGTGCCATCCTAGTAATGAAGCGGGGGAAACATGTACGAAGTGAAGGTATCAAACTCCCTGACCAACAACAAATCAAGGAAGTTGAAACTGATAAGGGATATAAGTATAAAGTATTTGGGAATTTTGGAGGCAGATGGAATAAAGGATGAAGATATGAAAGAAAAGACCATGAAAGAATATTACCGACGAGTCAGGAAAATACTGAAGTCCAAACTTAATGGAAGAAATAGCATCACTGCCATAAATTCAAGAGCTGTTTCTATTGTCAGGTACGGTGCAGGAGTTATTAAGTGGACAAAGGAAGAACTTCGAAAGATGGATAGGAAAACAAGAAAATTGCTAACAGTGTATAGAGCCTTCCATCCCCAGGGCGATGTTGATCGGCTTTACTTCAAAAGAAGTCAAGGAGGTAGAGGGCTAATTAGTGTGGAGGATTGTGTAAATGTTGAAGTAAATAGCTTGCGAATGTATGTTGAATGTAGTGATGAGAAACTATTGATAGCAGTAGGAAAGGAGGAGATGTTAGATGGAGGGAAAGAGAAAAAGGAGATCCAGAATTCTAGACGAGATAAGTATACAGGAAAGAATCTACATGGGAAATTCTACACAAGTACAGAGGAAGGTAGAGATAGTAAGACCTGGGATTGGTTAAAAAGAGGAAACCTGAAGAAAGAAACAGAAGGAATGTTGATGGCGGCACAAGATCAGGCATTACGAACTAGGTACATCAGGAAAGTGATTGACAAAGAAGATATATCGGCTGCTTGTAGGTTATGTGGAGAGCGTGATGAGACAATAGCACATATTGCTTCGGAATGTAAGACTGCCCAAAAGCAGTATAAGAACTGGAGACACGACAAAATTGCTCAGGTGATCCATTGGGAGTTATGTAAGAAATACAAGCTGGAGTATGCGGAAAAGTGGTTGTCATAAGTGGTCGAGCATAAGCCAGAAACTGTCAGTGAAAATGTAAATGTAAAACTGCTCTGGGATATGAAAATCCAAACTGATAAGATAGAACTTTCCCGGCCAGATATACTAGTACTAAATAAAAAGAAGAGATGCTGCGCAGTGATGGATGTTGCATGCCCATTTGATACAAGAGTTCTGCAGAAAGAAAAGGAAAAAGTAGAAAAGTATCAAGATCTAAAAAGAGAAATTAAGAGGATATGGCAATGTAAAGAAGTAACAATTGTACCCATCATTATTATTGTGTCTCAACTCTTATTAACAAATCCCAGTTTACAAATACAGTTTTATCAACTTGCTCTTGCAGTCTATGTTCTAAGGAATAATAATATACAGATATTCCAACCTACTTATTGCTAAATTAGAAGCCACACCTTCGAGGTGTTACTTTACATAATTACTTAATCAGATCAAGTCATCAGCTAAATATAAATCACAACATCTCCCCTTACCATACGGCGGCACAAGATCAGGCATTACGAACTAGGTACATCAGGAAAGTGATTGACAAAGAAGATATATCGGCTGCTTGTAGGTTATGTGGAGAGCGTGATGAGACAATAGCACATATTGCTTCGGAATGTAAGATGTTAGCCCAAAAGCAGTATAAGAACTGGAGACACGACAAAATTGCTCAGGTGATCCATTGGGAGTAAGCTGGAGCATGCGGAAAAGTGGTACGTGCATAAGCCAGAAACTGTCACTGAAAATGTAAATCTGCTCTGGGATATGAAAATCCAAACTGATAATAAGATAGAACATTCCCGGCCAGATATACTAGTACTAAATAAAAAGAAGAGATGCTGCGCACTGATAGATGTTGCATGCCCATTTGATTTGAGAGTTCTGCAGAAAGAAAAGAGTTCTGCAGAAAGAAAAGGAAAAGTAGAAAAGTATGAAGATCTAAAAAGAGAAATTAAGAGGATATGGCAATGTAAAGAAGTAACAATTGTACCCATCATTATTGGAACACTCGGAACAGTAAGTAACGATTTCGATATGTGGCTAGGAGGGCTCGACATTAGAATTGACTACCAGATACTTCAAAAAGCTTGTTTGTTGGGAACTGCAATAATATTGATGTTTAGCAATGAAATCCAGCTATAAGATAATGACCTGTGCGAAAACTGATAATAATAATAATAATAATAATAATAATGAAACAGCGGCAACAGCCACATTTATTTGTTAAAAACAACCAAATTACGAAAATTTTAATCAAAATATTTGGTTATTTTAACCATTCAAATTGGTTATGAATCTGATACAACCTTGGTAACTGGTTGTTTCAACCAATCTGTTTTTACAGTGTACCCCTATCTACACTTTTCTACGCTTTTTTGGTCTTTTGGGGGCGGAATCTGCCCGCGGCCAATATCTCCAAAACTATTAGATGTATCTCAATGCAATTTTCACAGGTTGATGGTATGGTAACACTAAATATACGTTATATTTTTGTTGTCATGGCAACAAATTCTGACGTCATTATGACGTCATCGGTCGTCAAAAATTCGGATTTGAAGCAGTTCAAAAAAGTTTTTTCCCAGTTGCTGTTTTGTTAATGTACATAAGTTATTATATCAATAAATAGATTTATCTTAATCGATGTTATTATTTTTATTGTTTCTTTCAATTTTTTCAATTTTTATTGTTTCTACCCAATATTTTTTCACCATTTTTTCTGCCCATACTTACAATGTATTTCTAGGAAAAGTTGTGAAATGTGAGAGTCATAGCTGTAATCTGCATTTAAAATTAGCGCGGGCAGACCCCCCCCCCAGTCTAGATATGGTTAACGGATTTAATATAGTTTTTGCATAAAAATATAGTTTAGCATCTGACTACCCCAACCGGGATAAGAACCCAAGGTCTCTCTGGCTTTTACGTACCAGCGTTCTTATCACTGAGCTTTTGAGACACGGTCAGGACAGTCAGATAATTTTCGGACGCCGTTCTTTAGTTAAAAGAACGAAAATTGTCTGACTGCTCTGACCTCAATAAGTAAGAGTTAGATCCCGAGAAGGACGCGTCCGAGGGCTTTATATAGCATAAAGCCCGACATTCGAGGGATCTATCTGATTTAGTTCATAATTGAGGAGGTTTTCCAACAAAGTTTTGTCCATTTTATTCACCTTGGACATTTCCCTAGTTTTTTCCTTCATTTCTTATCTAATTAGTATTCATGGTCTTTATGCCATATAAAGCCCGCCGTACATCAAAGAAAACCTACTCAATCATGAAATAATAAACAATTACTGGATGAGCCTGAGGCTTACGCATGATATCAAGAACTATCCAGACCGAGATAAGTTATTTATTATTGAGGTCAGGAGAGTCAGGCAATTTTCGTTCTTTTAAGCTGTTGTGAATGTTCTTTGGAGGAAAATTAGTCGAAATAAATTATTTAGTTCGTCATGCGGGAAAGTAGAGGAGGTTCTTAGGCATAATACGAGATAGAGGACTCAGTAACGTCGTATTTGAAAAACAAATATGGCGTCGAAATTGAACAAACTCTTCAACTTGCGCTATCTTCTTAACTTAATTGATTTGAACGCTGAAACTTTGGAAATAAACTAAAGTCAGCAAGATCTTTCATACGAACTTCACTTGTATTTTGACTGGAGTACCCATTTGAACCCCCATTTCTCACTGTTTTTTATCTTACCATTTTCCGAAGCATCGGTAGCAAGAAAAACGATATCCACATTCTGTTCTTTCATGATCTTCTTTATCTGGTTCACCGTGCCGTCTAATGTGGGCACGTGATTTGGGCGGGCGTCCAAAAAGTCTTCCCGTCTAAGATGGACTGCGACATAGGGTCCACCTTTTGCACTTCCTTCTTTTCTCTTGTTTTTCCGCCAATCTTTTTTCATCACAGTAGAATCCTTCTCATCTTCAGAACTGAGAAATTCTTTCCTGAATTTATCTCCTTCCTTCCTCAAATGCTTGGCAAATACCATGCTTCGTCGAGCCTATAAAAGATACAGTCGAACCTGTATTAAGGGGGGAAGCCACCTCCAATTTTAGGATAGCGGTTAGAGAATAGAATTAAGCATTGTATTTCGTATACTGTTGTGCTACCTATCGTGGAGTGAGGTGTATTGCCCAGTTTTTGGTTGTAATAGCGATTACAAAAGTAGCGCTGAAAAGAACCCTAATTTCTTTTACCCAGCACGTGATGTCACATGTCATTTGGTAATTATGTCCAAAATGGCGGCTCAAAAGGCCTTTTTTACCATTCATTCGTCTTTAAGACGCATTATGGACGTTTTTAACCTCAAACTACTATTTCAAAATCATCCTCAAGGTAACATGAAAATGTATCGACATGATTAACCTACCCTACTGAGTCGATGGAAAATTGTTGACTCGAGCTGGATTTGAACTCGCACTGCGGGATTCCGGTCCGCTGCTCTACCAAAATTTTACCCAAATTAAGATCAGAAATTTAACCGTCCCAACCCAAGAAGAAAAACGTGAGATAAAGCACAATTCCCGGCATATCGTCGATACAAGTTTTAATAACAAACCCAAATAGATTTGGTCTTAAAACGTATGTATTCCAACACTCGAAATTTTCCTTCACCATAAATCCTTTCAACATGTAGTTTGATCGAGTGAAATGCCAAATATTGCCTATAATATACCCAGAATCTTATCCCGGCATTACCACCACCATATATACAGAACTCGTGACTAGGCTCTCGGCAACGGCTTCCGTAGCTCAGTGGTCAGAGCACTGCACTAGCATCGCAGGTTCAATTCCAGCCGGAAGGCCTTGAAGTTGCATTTTTCGCAACTGGTCCCGGTTTGGTCTTAAAATGTATGTATTCCAACACTCGAAATATTCCTTTACCATAAATCCTTTCTATATATATATATAGTCAGATCCTACTGTAACTTTCAGATTATTATCTCCCTATACAGAGCAGGAACCAAGGAAAACAAGGAGAGAAATACAATAACAAAAGCTAATGTGCAATGATGACTAAGAAGAACTGATGATAAGATTCCAATTCTAAATGATGAACTCTTATTTTTGTATGTAAATAGTTTTTACCCAACCATTTTCTCTTCGGCCCCCATCCCGGCCATAGACAATGACCGGTCCCTAATTTTATTCATTTAAGTGCACGAAATATTTTCGCGACAACTTAAAGTGGCACTACGATGAAAATGCACCCCCGTCTTTTAGATTTTCTTTTGCATAGAATAGTATTTCAGGGTCGAAAGTGATCGATGTAAAAAAACACTAAAAAATGGTATTTTGAAGTAAGTATTTAGGCCACCATTATACTAAGAACGAATTAAAGCCCGGTTTAAAGCCCGGTTTCCATATGATCGCAATGATCGCAACGATCGCAGAAATAAAGAGTTCTGCGATCATTGCGATCATATTGAAACCATAAACCTGGCGATCCTTGCGATCATTGCGATCATATAGAAACCATAAACCTGGCGATCATTGCGATCATTGCGATCGCAGAGATAGGAAAATTTCTATCTCTGCGATCGTTGCGATCGAGACGTTTTAAGCCCGGTTTCTATATGAATGCAACGATGGCAAGGATCGCAAGGAGTCGACGATCGTTGCGATCGTTGCAATCGTTGCGATCATATGGAAACCGGGCTTAAAGCCCGGTTTCCATATGATTGCAATGATCACAAGGATCGCAACGATCGCAGAAATAAAGAGTTCTGCGATCATTGCGATCCTTGCGATCATATGGAAACCATAAACCTGGCGATCCTTGCGATCATTGCGATTGTTGCGATCGCGGAGAATAGAAAATTTTCTATCTCTGCGATCGTTGCGATCGAAGCCCGATTTCTATATGAATACAACGATCGCAAGGATCGCAACGAGTCGACGATCGTTGCGATCGTTGTGATCGTTGCAATCGCTGCGATCGTTGCGATCATATGGAAACCGGGCTTAAAGGGACACTCCGGCCCAAATACAAATGTAGTTCATATGAAAGATCTTACTGACTTTAGATTATGTCCAAAGTTTCAGCATTCCTATCAATTTAGTTAAGAAGATGTGGCTAGTTGAAGTTGGAGAGTTTGTCCAATTTCGACGCCATTTTGTTTCTCAAATATGACGTCACTGAGTGACGTGATCTCGTATTATGCCTAAGAAGCTCCTCTACTTTCCTGCATGATGAACTAAATAGTTTATTTCGACTAATTTTCGTCCAAAGACCATTCACAATAACTATCACTATGTGATCGCCATCAAAACAACTCCACTGACGATAAAGAATCACTCAATGACGTCATATTTTCAAAACCAATATGGCATCAAAATCCACAAATTTTCAACTTCAACTAGCAATATCTTCTCAACTAAATTGATAGGAATGCTGAAACTTTGGAAATAAACTAAAGTCAGTAAGATCTTTCATATGAACTGCATTTGTATTTGGGCCGGAGTGTCCCTTTAAGAGACTAGTTGCTGTTTATACGATGGGACATGTTGCTGCGACACAGCTGTCACGGGATTTGTCCCTGCACCATGTCCCCGCGATTTGTCGCCTCGTGTGTCCCAACCTTTAAGCTATCGAGCAAAAAGTCATTCTGCATAAATTCCCATAACACTCAGTAACACTGCAGTAAAGAAAACAAGAGAAACGTAATGTAAGGTCATATGTTGACGTAGCTACTCATTTACACATCGTCAATTCGTAATCTTTGATAAACTATTATAATTTGTACTATGATGTATATCTTTAGGTGAGTATATTTATATAAGTAATAACATAAAAAGAAGTGTCTTAGCTACGAAACCTCCCGCTCGACGAGGGTAATTTAGGAAATGACACGAATCGAGTGGGAGGTTTCATAACTATAATGTACCTCTTTTTATGGTATTCCCTTGTAATATCATGTTTGCCGAAATTTCTGCCGAGGTTTCCTCATGTTTGAGATACTTTATATCCATTGACGTCAAACCAGGTCGTATTAGAACTAAGTTTGACGTCAGTAGAGGTTGTATTAGTGGAAATTAATTTTAACAAGACTCCCGCTAGGCGTTAACACGGGCTGCTTATCTTAGGTCCATTACCAATTGCTAGCCACATTACTGATCTTATCGACACCTGTTTACTAGACCACACGCGACCCAAACCAGGAAAAGAAAACACACACTGCGGCCGGTTCCCCCACTGACCTAAATGGCAGGTCCAATCACAATAAATTATGCATGTACATGTATGTATGTATGCACGCGGCTTCCTTCGGGTTGCCACGGGTGAACCGAGATCACACCGCAAAACAAGAACTCGTGACTTGCACATGCATATCAGCACGTCTTAGACTCGCAAAGCCTGATGGAAAATATTACGTATTCTTTAATTAAACAATATTTTAAAAGGGATAAAAAATGGCTGTCTTTTGTAGGGTTTCCTATATAAATTCTTTTACGTGTTTTTAGCTGCATTATAGGTAAGTTATGTAATGCAGTTAAAAACACAAAATAATTTAGACGAAACCCAACCAATGACTAGCCGTATTTATGTTCAAAAATTATTAATATTGCACTCAGAAAATTTCTCGCAGAAATCGCTGAAAATACGATTCTAGAGCTTCAAAAAATTAAAATTTTCTGGCGCGGAATGGTCGCGGCTTCTCGGCGGACATATTGCTTGCCTAACAATTATACTGTAGTGAGAGACGATAAGGGATTGAAATCCTTTTTCCTCCTCCCATACCTTTGAGCTTGCTATATGACACTGGGAAATGAAAAATTATGGTTTATATATAGGAATAGGTTTGGCGATAGGTAAGGAATTGGGTTTTATAAAATAACATGTACACAACAAGCAACTCAAGATTGGTAAATAAACGAGCAGGATTAAAGAAACACTTAATGGTTTGCGTGTTTGGATGACCTGATTCAAACACGTTGTGAGAGCGGTGTTCGAATGTTGGGTGAGTATATAATTTTTTTCCATTTTTTAAAATTTTTACTTTACTTTTTTCTTTTTAATAGGGTTAGGATTAAGGTTATAGGTTAGGGTTAGTTTTAGGGTTTGGTTTAGAATATTATCAAAAAATAGGGGCGCGTAAAAAAGTCCCAAGATGCTACCGACCATCAAAGATGCTACCGGCCGTCTACGGATTCCAAATGTGCAGTGACGACAACGATGAAGACAAACAGTTACAACATGTGTAATAGCTAAAACAATTATTGGATTCGGCATTTCGGCTTACGCATGATATCAAAAATTATCCAGAGCTCAGTCAATGTTATCCACCTCTGCCTTTAATTATTGATATTATGCTCAGCCTCATCCAATAATTGTTTAACAGACGATACTAGTCAATAGTAATTGAAAATAAATTAACAAAAAACATAAATATATTAACTCTTTCATTATGGCTGAAAAACATCAAAAATTGAACGACCACGTTGTTCTATTGATATCTCTTGAAATAACCATAACTGTTGCGAAAGCTATACATTTTCTGGAAGCCCAATAAACCGGCTTTTACTTGTTCTTTTAAATTTCCCGAACAAAACACATTTTGTTAATATAAATTAGCATTAATTATCATAAATCAGGTTGAAAAATTTACATTTTTCCAGAAAAGGCCATCTTGCACGCCCGCATAGCATCTTGAAAACTCAAAATGCCACCAATCGCAGAGTTGTTTATGAAATCAAATCAAACTTGGCGTGTGCGTGGATTTCATGTTCCTGGCGCTTGTCGAATTTCAATTTTTAATCTTGCGTTACCGTGTGCCGTGTTTTTCGATTGACGACTTTGCGGGTCATCAACGACCCATTTTAACTGCGCCCGTAGGGAAAGAGTTAATATAGAATGGCCGATATTTTTTCGCATCGATCAATTTTATATTTTCGCCTGAATTTTTCATCATCGTTGTAAGTCGGCTAAACAACACAAATATCAAATTTTAAGCCAATTTGGTGAATTATTTCTTACATTTCTAAACACGGTGAATTTTGACCTTTTTGACCCACATGCACAGAACCTATTGTGTTTGTAGTGTATAGATAGCTTGCGTATATATTTAAAAGTATGAGCTCCCGTGCGGGTGGACCGGTGCGGGTGGGATCTCTGCAGAGACTCTGCTTCGGGTAGGGGGGAGCAGAGAAGGGGGTTCATTTCTTGTCACTGACCATTTTTTTGCTTTGTTAAACTGTATTTACATTGATTATTTTCAATTCAACATATAATAAACTGCTTTTCCTTTCACGCTTTTTCTTCGATTATTTTCAATTTACCTATTATTGCTTATTAACTCTTTCATTACGGCTGAAAAACATCAAAAATTGAACGACCACGTTGTTCTATTGATATCTCTTGAAATAACCATAACTGTTGCGAAAGCTATACATTTTCTGGAAGCCCAATAAACCGGCTTTTACTTGTTCTTTTAAATTTCCCGAACAAAACACATTTTGTTAATATAAATTAGCATTAATTATCATAAATCAGGTTGAAAAATTTACATTTTTCCAGAAAAGGCCATCTTGCACGCCCGCATAGCATCTTGAAAACTCAAAAATCCACCAATCGCAGAGTTGTTTATGAAATCAAATCAAACTTGGCGTGTGCGTGGATTTCATGTTCCTGGCGCTTGTCGAATTTCAATTTTTAATCTTGCGTTACCGTGTGCCGTGTTTTTCGATTGACGACTTTGCGGGTCATCAACGACCCATTTTAACTGCGCCCGTAGGGAAAGAGTTAATACGAATTTGTGGAAACATCTAAGATTTTATTTGCTTAGCTTTCGTCCCATACGCCAGGAACATCATCAGAGTTTTACTTTTACTAAACATTGCATGGTGTTTGAAAACGTTAACTATACACGTACTGTAATACACCTGATTGTCTGTCTGCGTAATCAATATAGAGATTATAGCTTAGGCTACTACAGTATAACTAACTATCAATAAGTGTTAATTATTGATATTGCAATTAAAATGGAAATTAACTGGTGATTTAGGGTCATGAGGGTCATTTAGTAAATTTTAAATTTTACTAAATGACCCGAATCGAGCGAGACGTTTAATGGTTAATGCACCTCTTTTTATGCTATTCCTTTGTAATATAATGTTTGCGGGTATTTATTTTGTTCTTTCGTAATCGTACCTCCGTTGGCGTCAAACCGGGTATGATCAGTTCTAATCAGACCTGGTTTGCCGTCAACGGAGGTAAGATTAGCAAAAATGGATATAATGAGGTATATTATAGTTGTTAATGGCCCGGTGAGAACGAAAGAAATACCCGCAAACATTATATTATAAAGTTTATCGATTACGAAATGGGACGAAAGCTAAGCAAATAAAATCTTATACAAACAATAATAATATTTTTCTCTTTGAACTAGAACCCAAGCATAAATTACATCAGCTTACTTAAAATTCTAATTAGGTACATCCAGGTTTCATTTTTAATTTTTCCATGCACTGCACGATAGTTATATTCACACTTCAATGACATAATAGTTAATATTATTGTCAAGACAGTAATTTCTTCACTCTATGGTGCCAAATGTAATTTGAACCAAATAATGGCTGAACTGAATTGAACAATCACGTATAACGCCTTTCAAAATATCTTTGTCTCTAGAGAACTTTTTTAAGTTCAACCATACATCTTGATGAACTGTTCCTGAACCAAAATATAGCACAAACAATTTCATATCCTAACCATTTTGTTTTCCTGTCAAAAACATCCAAAATTGAACTACCTCTTTGTTCTATTGATATCTCGGGAAATATCCATAACTGTTGCGAAACCTATACCTTTTCTGAAAGCCCAATAAATCGGCCGTTATACCAATGCTTTTGAATTTTCCGAACAAGACACTATGTTAATATAAATTAGCATTAATTATCATAAATCAGGTTGAAAAACTTCCATTTTTCTAGAAAATGCCATCTTGCACGCCCGCGTAGCATCATGAAAATTCAAAATGCCACCAATCCCAGAGTTGTTTATGAAATCAAATCAAACTTGGCGTGTGAGTGGATCCCTGGCGCTTGTCGAATTTCAATTTTTAATCTTGCGTTACCGTGTGCCGTGTTTTTCGATTGACGACTTCGGGGACAGGAAAGAGTTAAATAGAACCATTTTAGAATCTCTAGCAAAGTCAAGATACATGTAGGAACGTAACCTCTATGATTTGGCAGTATTTAGATAATTCATCGACTACAAAAAATATTAATAACAATAATAATAATAATAATAGCATTTCTCACCTTCCAGTATTCAACCTGGCCATACTCAATATGAAGTACTTCTTCAAATCGATCTATAAATATTGACCTGTACGTAAAGATTTTAAAATAAAATTAAAGATAAATATAACAGGCTATATACTATTGGTAGTTACTGTAATACAGCAAGGCAATTTATTATGTTTTTTCTCAATTAATCTTTATCTCTATAAAGTTGCATTCATAAATATTACACAAGAACTAACAATAATCTGCATCTGGTTCCCGAAAGCCAAAATGAACTGAGAAAAGTGTATCACGCCTCAATAGATTTCAACAACATGAACGATAAAACAATTAACACTGACTCTCTGCATAAAATTAAGAAATTACTCAAGAAACTGAAATTAAATTAATATAACATTTTAATGTAATTACTGTAAACTTTAAATACTTCAACCTTCTCTATATATTGCATTGTATACTGTATTGTACATATATTGCATTGTATACTGTATTGTACATATATTGCATTGTAAACTGTATTGTACATATATTGCACTGTATATGTATTGTACATACATTACATTGTATACATATTGTACATATATTACATTGTATACTGTATTGTACATATATTGCATTGTATATGTATTGTACATACATTACATTGTATACTGTATTGTACATATATTACATTGTATACTGTATTGTACATATATTGCATTGTATACTGTATTGTACATATATTGCATTGTATACTGTATTGTACATATATTGCATTGTATATGTATTGTACATATATTACATTGTATACTGTATTGTACATATATTACATTGTATACTGTATTGTACATATATTGCACTGTATACTGTATTGTACATATATTACATTGTATACTGTATTGTACATATATTGCATTGTATACTGTATTGTACATATATTACATTGTATACTGTATTGTACATATATTGCATTGTATACTGTATTGTACATATATTGCATTGTATACTGTATTGCACATATATTGCATTGTATACTGTATTGTATATATATTACATTGTATACTGTATTGTACATAATATATTACATTGTATACTGTATTGTACATATATTGCACTGTATACTGTATTGTACATATATTGCACTGTATACTGTATTGTACATATATTGCATTGTATACAGTATTGTACATATATTGCATTGTATACTGTATTGTACATATATTGCACTGTATATTGTATTGTACATATATTACATTGTATACTGTATTGTAGATATATTGCATTGTATACTGTATTGTACATATATTACATTGTATACTGTATTGTACATATATTACATTGTATACTGTATTGTACATATATTACATTGTATACTGTATTGTACATATATTACATTGTATACTGTATTGTACATATATTACATTGTATACTGTATTGTACATATATTACATTGTATACTGTATTGTACATATATTACATTGTATACTGTATTGTACATATATTGCATTGTATACTGTATTGTACATATATTGCATTGTATACTGTATTGTACATATATTACATTGTATACTGTATTGTACATACATTGCATTGTATACTGTATTGTACATATATTACATTGTATACTGTATTGTACATATATTGCATTGTATACTGTATTGTACATATATTACATTGTATACTGTATTGTACATATATTACATTGTATACTGCATTGTACATATATTGCATTGTATACTGTATTGTACATATATTACATTGTATACTGTATTGTACATATATTACATTCTATACTATATTGTACATATATTACATTGTATACTGTATTGTACATATATTACATTGTATACTGTATTGTACATATATTGCATTGTATACTGTATTGTACATAATATATTACATTGCATACTGTATTGTACATATATTACATTGTATACTGTATTATACATATATTGCATTGTATACTGTATTGTACATATATTACATTGTATACTGTATTGTACATATATTGCATTGTACTGTATTGTACATATATTACATTGTATACTGTATTCAAGGATGTAGGAAGCAAGTTTAAATTGAGGGGCACAAGCTTTCAGGCATAACCGCACTTGAGAAGCATAGTATAGTACCGTAGATAGTAAATAGGACGATTTTATTTATTATTTATTTATTAGCTTTGTCATGTATGGTACATACATATTACCAACATGAGAGTGAGTGCTATTATTCCTGAGACCCAATTGGGGGGCATAGTTGCTCATGTATTTTCACAACTGGCCCGCCGGGTGGCCAGTCTCAAGGAGAATGACTGGTTGGACACAGGTTTTTGAGTCATCAACACAACAATCTGGACAAAAAGCCAACTGTTTCAGTACTTGATTAATGTGAGGTTTAAGTATGGATGTTGTGGAAGTAGTTTGAAGCGAGATAATTGACCACTCAGATAAAATTGCGCTATGATGCAGGGATAATATTACAAATGAAACAATTCTATAAGAAAATAAATATTTGTCATACATGGAGTCGAATTTTCAAAGTGATCAATGACACATGGTTCAACATCGAACATTTGTTGCTCAGATGGTGAACGAAACAACTTTTGGCAAAATTACGACTTTGCAATGGACGCAAAATGACTTTGAGTGGGCCAAAAAGACTTTGAGTTGAATGCAAAATGACTTGCTGGTGAAACGACCGTAATTCCTCAAGTATGGTACTTTCAGTGCTTGCATGATCAACCACTCATCTAATACATTTACTGGCATTAGTTTGTTGGGTTTCAATATTTAAATTACTGTATACTTTCAGCAGTCTCCATATGTTACATAATATGTTAAATCATATTATTTTCTTCATTATTCAGAGGAGACAGCAAGGGCGTTACAAATCCAGGGCCATCACAAAGGGGGGTGACACCCCCAGCAAAACATATGGCCATATGTTTACTGCATTTACTGCATGCCAGGCTACCTGTTAATCCTTAGCTATATTGCAATCCTTAGCTAATGATATGTCCAAGAACATTGTGGGTTTGTGGTTACTTTTGAATGACAACACCCAACGACCACACCCCTTGCTCAAATGCATTTGCAAAGACTGTGTGTAAATCCTCTAACTGGGAGGTGTCTAGCAAAATAATAGCTGAATGAATATTGTAATTTTTCAAACATTTCCCAAATCTGTGTTTGGCACATGTGGATTGTGGATGCAACAGATCATAAGAATGCCAGACAGAATTTTTCCAGAATTTTAAATGCAAACACACCTCCAACAGCAATGCTTCTGGGTATCTTCACTACATTTTTGTTGGCTTTGTATCATTGTTTTCATTGTCTATTTGACTTTATCACAGTATAACTTTTGATATTGTTTTTGAAAAGTGTCGTTACTGTAGTTGTATATAACATTTTTCATTAATATATTACGTATAATCCTAATCATTAATATATAACGTATAATCTGTATACCGGTACTATATATATATTGCCTCAGAAATTGAGAGCAAACACAGGTATGTACATTATTTCAAAATTATCTAGGAAAACAAAGCAAAACATTGTGTTTTTGTGAAAAACTCCATCTTATTTGGTCACAATTAGATATTAAGTAGTATAGCCAATCAAACTGCAGCATTTGCAATAGTAAGTACTTGTTAATACTGTACCACTGGAAATAACTTATTGGTTTAATATGTAGGTACAGTGTAATAATTGATAAAGATTTTGAGCTTTGTTTTATTAGGTAAATTACTAAATAAACAAATATGTTGCTGAATTCTCAATAGAACTGGATATACAGGTATTATAAAATATGGGAAAACAAAATAATTTAAGAATTAAAAAAAAATGGTTTTCTCCATAAAATGAGGGAAATTGTCCTGCTAGAAATTTATGCAGTGTAACATTTTGATATTCAGAGAAAATTACACGGTTTATGGCAAGGAGGGTGAAATTTGGGGTAATTTATCAGTAATCCCTAAGGCTAAGCCAGACATTTGTAGCACAAGCATATAGATTGAATCCTCAGCCATCAGCAAAAATATTCCAACTTTTTGGTTTCCATAAGGAGAAAGTTATTTTCAAAAGAGTACTCAAAATACAAGTGGAGTTCATATTATGAAAGATCTTACAGACTTTAGTTTATTTCAAAAGTTTCAGCATTCAAATCAATTATGTTAAGAAGATATATGGCTATAAGCTGAAGAGTTTGTCCAATTTTGACACCATATTTGTTTCTCAAATATGACGTCACTGAGTGCTCTACAGTATCTCGTATTACGCCTAAGAAACTGCTCTATACTTTCTCGCATGAGGAACTAAACTTTCATATGAATTTCATTTGTATTAATTGGCTGGAGTACCCCTTTAATCAGCAAAATAAAACTTGTTTTTATTATTTTGTGTGTTATTTATTTATTTATTAAAACTTCTGCCATAATATAAAATTGCTCCAGTTACGATTGCTCCATTTACGACGGTCCCTACAATTAAGGTTAGTTACAAATTTAAAATTAAAATAGTTAAAATATATAAATAAAAAATTTAAGAAGGAATTTTACATATATATAAATATATATAAATACTTATTTGGACCATCAATAACAACAAGGAAAAACATCCAAGGATCTAGCTTGTTTGTATTTTACGCAAACAGATTTCCATGTTCTAGGGTCTTCGCTACCATAAACGTTGAATAAAGCATGCATATAATACACCTTAAGTTTTCCCTTAAAAGTATACAAATTAATATTTCCATCCATAAGTTCCTTATCTATGATGTTCCATACTTTACACAATCTTATAAATAAACTTGTTTGGAAGGTTACTGTTCTTGCAAATGGTACACTCAATTTTATATTTTCCTGACTTGATGAAAGCCTTGTAGTTCCAGTCAAGACTTCTTTCGGTCTTATACTAGATTCCGGGATAATCACCAGATTTTTCAAAATCTTGTACAGTAAAACCACATCTAGATACTCATGCCATATGTGATAGGCATAAGATACAGTTGATGGAGCCTTGTAGAATACGGGATATCGGTGAAAAAAAATATGAAAAAAATTATTGAAAAAAATTTTTTTTTTAATAAATTATTCTAATGTTATAAAAGGAATGGTTTGACAGGTTTGACATGCTCCATCAAGTATTGGATGTACTTCCAAACTTCCTGCATGCCTTAAATTTTAAGATCCAGTATCAACATTACAATTCTCCTTAATAGTCTCCAAAACATTTCTTATAGTACTAGTTGGGAAAAGTTGTTTTCAAACATGTCAGTTCTTCTATGGTATGTGCTTGGTTATGACCATTGATATTATTAAGAGAAGTTAGATACTGGGCATAAAGGCTTAATTGTTGTTTGGAGTATAGTTTGGGGGACATGAAATGGCTCATCAGCTATCTCTCTTTCGGTCAATATCTCCTCTCCATTGCAGCACCTCCGGCAATACATGGATTGCAAATCTCAATAAACACATCATGAGCACTTTGTATTGTCATAGTCAATGGAGGTATGGTCTGGAAATTCAATGAAAGTCTTTGTTCTATCCTTTTGTTCGCCTTTATGCAAATTTGTGCATGGTGATGGTTACTGAACACATTTTATTTTTGTTAAGGCTACATGATTTGTTAATAAACATAAAACAAAGGGTTTGTGCACGGTGAAGTACCTACCATCCAACATAAATCACAGCTCATTTGTTTAACAATGTTAACTGCCTTGAAGTTTGCCGAGTATCCAGACCATATCTTGATTGACTATGGTATTTTAGGATGCTAGAAGTGAGTAAAAGTTGAATTCTTGGTTATACCAGGACTTTGTAAAAATATTGCACTTGGGCTAATAGTCAGCAGAATGTTCAGTTGGGATGATGGTTGGTGTTTTCAAAAATTGACTTTAATAAATAGTCAATAGTATTGAATCCACCATTTTGTCCTCAAGATCCAATTGGTCCATATAAGAGCACCAGCTACTAATTTTACTCACTTCCAGTATCCCACAATGCACACGCAATGATGCAGGTTCATTTTTCCAGATGCGCAATCTGTGTATATTAGAATGAATTATTTCGGCTGACGTTTCATATAAATATCCTGAATTGAAAACATAGTCCTAACCCTAACATAACCCTAATCCTAACCCTACACCTAATACTAACCCTAACTCTAATGCTTTATTTTAGAAATAACAGCTGATTTTAATTTCGAATTTTACTACCAATAATCTGTGACGTCATTTCGGGATTTATATGAAACTTCACCCATTATTTCACTGACCTTGCTTTAATTTCCATCAGCAAAGGTACTAGAATATTAGCCAAGCCTTGTACAGACATGCATCTAAATTTCTCAGAAAATACATGTTCACTCAAACCCCAAAAATAGCCTCGGTAAACACCACTTTCATCTTTTTTGTAGATAGGTGGATTGATACAATCCCTCTCATCAATCTTCTCTTCCCAGTGTCCATCCTTCCATCCCTCTTCATATCTTTGTAAATAAACTATTTCTTCGATTCTTGGGCCACCTGTCTCATTGACAAACTCTTCAAAGTCGATCACTGGTACATAACGATTGAAACTCTTCATATCGAAAAATCTTCTCCATGGAATAGCATTCTGTTCTATACCGTGTGTTCTCCAATGATACAGGTGTCTCCAAGGTGGCACGACCAACGTCCAGTTGCTTTTCTCGTTTAAAAGTTTGATCAAATTCGAAACTCTCACATAGACGTCTCGTCGTAAATTGAATCCTTCACCGGGATTGACGTCGTAAATTAAATATCTTTTGGCAGAAACAACCTGACTCACGTGGAGTTTATTTTCGTCGCCAGCTTCAAATGCAGAAAACTCGTCACTACCGTGACAACAATTGATAAGATGAAGTAAGATCTCGAAAAAGACCCATTTGAATTTGAATTTCACCATGTCTACGGCGGGCAAACACTGCTCAGTTGCGGGCAAGCGCTCACAACAAAAGAAAGAGCCCGTGGCTTTATGTCAGCGGTGTTTAGTTTTCCCAAAAAAATTGTCGCACTGGCAGTCGCAGCGGCCAAGATTTGTTTGTACGTTATGTTTTTCAAATAAATGCTCCGAACTAACACGTACAAGAATGTTTCTGAATGTGTTTCAAGCAGTTTTTAGTCAGGTGAGTTTAGTTTTAAATTATCTTTAGCGAGATTTTTATAACGAGCTGGCCACCAGAATGCCAGATTTCGGATTCAGACATTCAGTCCCCTGAATAGAGATACCAACTATTCACAATCTTAATCTTACTCAATCTAGTTTGAAAAATATTCTTTCTTATCTCTTCATCACTAATTCTGTGATAAGCTGAAAGTTTTGTAAACTTTTTTTCTAACAATGAAATCCGCAAAATATTAACCATTTTAATCTGCGTCTTTGTTCGCTTATATGGTAGAGCCGTAGCCGTAGGTCCTGGACTAAATTATCGGATATCCATTCCTAGTTAACTTTCTCATATCCTGTCGGCTTCCTGTCAAAACTATATAATCACAGTATTTATATTAAACATCGTCGTGTGGCACAATGTGGCACTTGTAAAACCTGCTTGGAAATGTTGAAGATTGAATTAAAGTAATACGAGGTTCAAACCCTCTCTCCTTCCGTCGCAAGAGCCCCCCGATCAAACACGCTGGCCACACAGGCGACACGCCGACAGTTTGCCAGAAGCATCTCTTTCCAATCTCTTTCCAGCGCTAGCAAAATTTGTTTTGTTTCTATGAATGGGTATCGCGAATTGCTTTTAATTTTAAAGAACAGTGCCTCTCATATGGTGAGGTGTCAGAAAGAAAACAGCTAAAAATATGAGATGTCACAGTTGAGTCGCTTGTTAATTTATTCGCTTTTTGTAAATATAGTTATAAACAGTTCTAAATTTGGTTGAATAGATACAATTTGATACGTTAGTTCGATGTTTTCAGTTTTGATCCGCAATATAAATCATTGCTAACACTTTATATTTTTTAACTTTCGTAGAAAAATGCACTTTGTTGGTTTCGATTCGAGACCCGGAGTTATCAGGCATTTTCAAGGAATGATGGCGATTAAAATGCATTTTCTCCCAACATCCCTGGCATGATGTAACTTTCAACCAATGAAATGATGGCTACTAGAGGGGGGTTGGTTGGATTTGAAATATACTGCCATGTGATTCTGAAAGCTGAGACGAAGGGAAGAGACATATCATCCGCCATATTGTGAACAATTTGGTCGAATTTATTTTTCGCTGGAAAGGGTTAAAGATTGACCTTCCGTCGTTTACAAAGACGTGAAAAAGCGTAAGAAAATATCCATCTTCGACGTTGTGATATTGGACCTACGTGGAGTGTTCGTTTTCGTGGTGTATTTTTCGATTGAAAATTTGTGTTTTGCATAAGCGATATACGGCGTGTCTCATCGCGAGAATTAGAAACTACGCCAAAGGACGTGGCGGTCACGTGCTCGTGGTTTCAAAAATTTTGAGTCGCCGATTACCGTATGAGGAGGGCAAGTTCATTTCATAACAGAGAGGAATAATTGTTAAGTTGTCTTGTTACTTTCTTTTGGTGTGATGTCAGTTTGTGGATGTTGGAGGCATTATATAATTTTTACAAAGGAATGGTGAATGGCGCAAATGGCTCCCGCGCTTGTCGAAGCAGCAGGGTCCCCGAGTCCAAACGCCGATATCTCGTCTTCTGCCGTTCCGGAGCCTCTGAGGCTCACAAACGTCGACGAAGCAATAAAGAGGGAAAATTCACGGCTGCATATCAACTCTGTTTCGTTGAATCACAACGGTATTTGTCGATCTTTGGTAAATGATAGGACTACTACCAAGCCTGTCTCGTGTGTTATGGAGAAGGTTCACATGTTGAAAAAGTTCCCCTACACGCGTCAGAAGTCTCTGGAATCAACTGTATGTACAAAGCCTAATACTCAGTTTCAATGCCAACCTTCTCCTGTTGAAAAAATGGGCGAAAGAGGTAAAATTCATTCGCAATCATCGCAGAAAGAAACGCTGGTTTCTACGCCCACCCGGATACCACCAATAACAACAACAAAAACATGTGCCTCCAACTCGCTACAAAGTCTGAGTAGTTGTGGTGATTCTGTCGCTAAAACGAACTGCGAAGTTAAACAACGACACTCTGTCGCTCGTACGGACTCGTCTCCACAAGCGTTGTTTGACAAAAAAGTGTCAAAAATCGTTTGTAATAAAACTCGTCTTGCTGCCCGTGCTCGGAAGATTGAGCGAAGACTTCGTACATTGCAGAAGCGACAGTTGGAGTCGCATGTTTCTGAACAACTCACGTCTTCCTGTGTTAGGCTAAGAAACAGCCAAACAACCGGATTGGACAATTATGATGAAAAGGCAGACCAAAAGAAACAAACGAATGTTCATGGCCCCCCCAGTCACATCGTGAAAGAGGAAAACTCGATGGACAAGCGACAGAAGAGCTCTGTCGCTCAAGAAAGCAAACTAGACACCAGAAAATCGTTAAAGGGTAACACTAAATTTGACGGTAAGCTCAAAACTAGTTTAGAAACAGAATCTAAGCCCCCTTCGACTCCTGGTTTTGCCAAAGGAGAAAAAGATGTGGCGCGAGGTTTGGTTTGTCAGCTGCAACTTGTGGAAGTCGTGGGCGACTCGGATGCGACTCAGAGCAGTTCGGGAGGGGAGAGCTGTGATGAAATGGACGAAGATACTTGTAACTTGGAAACTAAAAGGTAAGAACAAATGTACGATGTACGCTGTGATCAGTTTTGTATTTTGTTTTTCCCACTTTTCACTTGACCGGAAATGAATGGAACATACAGCATGGACACGATGTGATCGTCGGACGGCGAAGATTTGCATTTATGCTATGCTCTATTTAACAATATCCTAGACAAGGCTACATTTGTATATTTTACCAAAATTTCTCAATTACCATGCTGTCAATCCCTATACATTTCTGTTTCAGTGAGTATAATAATTTATTTTTCTCCATTCCAAGTGTTATGCAATATTGTCATACAGGAAGTAATTATATGCAGTCCTCATGATGAGGAAAACAAAAGATTGATTAACTGAGTTCCTGAAAATAACCAGGAGCTTGATTGAGCACCTGGGTTCAAAGTGAAAATATAAGTTGTGATTGTCTCCACTTACAGTACGCACTGTCAACACTGACACTGTCACACATTTGAACTACTGAATTTCAATTTATTGAAATTTATTCACATCCAGTTACATTTTCTTTCACCTAGGATTTAAATGTACACAATGACCTTTTTACAAGGGAATTTCATAGGGCAAATCAAATCCTACATGCTCAGTGGAGTTAGGGTGAATTATACTGGTTTGGTCTTAAAATGTATATGTGACCTTCTATGGGAAAACGTATCTAAAATACTATTTGCACGCTGTTTGGTTGAATAAACTGTTTACTTTGGAATTTGTAACAAACCATTTGAACACCTAACTAGAACTGTTTGAACACCTAACCAACACCATTTGATCGCCAAACCAACACCGTTCAACTGCCTAACCAGCACCATTTAAATGCTACCGTTCAAACACAACTAAAAGTAAAATTAGAACTGTTTGAACGCCCAATTCACCTCCTTTGTTCTCTACACAAAAGGTGTACGAACGCCTAACTCGTTTGAATTTGTTGCTCATGGAGTTTAAATAGCTCATTTAAATAGAGATGCACCAGAACGGTTCCGGCCGGTTAGTTCTGGTCAGAACTCCGATTTTTCCAAGTTACGATTCCGGCCGGAACTCATGTAGAATGTTCGGCCGGAACAGGAACTTATTTGCCAAAATATGGTCAGCCATATTTAGTGCTCAGTCTTTCTAAGACTATGCACAGTGTCAACGTGATTAAAACAGATCATCAACTATTAGGAAACAATTTAGAAAAAAATCCAGCTGGATGCCGGATTTGGAAAATTCCTCAAATCCGGTGCACCCCCTAGAAGAAATCAAAGCTTTCCTTGGTCTGGCGATAATGATTGGAATCAACAACTTGCCTAATGACTAAAAACAGGTTTGAAGAATTGTGCCAGTACCTCCATTTTAGCGACACAACGAAAGAACCGAAATGCGGAGAACCAAACTATGACTTCAAAATCTGCCCTGTGTTGAATGATGTTTTGGTTAAGGCGAAGAACACTTATGAACCATCCCAAAATATCAGTGTCGATGAAGGGATGATTGCCTTCAAAGGAAGGCTGGCATTTCGTCAGTACATGCCTGCAAAGCTAACAAAATACGGTATCAAAGTTCGGATGGCTGCAGATTTGAGCAATGGATATTTGGCGAACTTTTCAGTGTACTCGGGGAAGGAAAGCGATGAGCCAAGAACTCACGGTCTTGGATACAATGTTGTGATGGCAATGGTAGAGCCTTTTCTCAACCAGCATCGTCATGTTTTCTGCGACAATTTTTTCACGTCTCTAAAGCTTTTTGATGAGAAATGTCAGCAGCAGCATCAACGAAAGAGAAGCTGAAACAAGGGGGGGAAGTTGTAGCACAGCGTGACCAGCTTGTCTACACAAAGTGGCATGATAAGAAAGATGTATCTTTCTTATCAACAAATGTTTCACTCGGAGAACCCTCCCGGCTTGTCCCACGGCGAATGAAAGGACAAGATATCACCATTGAAAAGCCGCGCATAGCTGATATGTATACAAAACACATGGGAGGTGTCGACCGAGCTGATCAGTTACGCTCTTTCTACCACACAGGATGGCAATCCAGAAAGTGGTATCGTTATATCTTTGGTTCCTGTTCAATCTTTCCATCTGCAATGCTCATGTTTTGGAGTTGTTTTACAATAGTAGCCAAAACAAGCAAAAAAGGCCTTTGATCGACTTCAAGATAGAGCTTGGGATGGCGCTAATCAATGGCTTCTCGCAACGAAAGCGCAGGTCAGTTGAGCCTGTGAATCCAGAGGTTCCTGTAGATCAGCATGTCTCTGTTCACGTTCAAGGTAGGAAGAGAAAGCGTGTTCACGGCATCAAGGCTGGAAAACGAACTGCAAAAGGCTACAAAGTTGAGACACGCTTCGAGTGCAGTCTTTGCAAGGTTGCCCTTTGCCCGGCTACGTGTCACAATTAGAGATGAGCTGATTACGAAAATAGCCGATTACTGAAGCCGATTATTTGGAGGCCGATCAATCGAAATAATCGGCCGATTAATCGGTATATGCCGATTAGCGATATGTTTCCGGTACCAGTCTCCGCGCAGTATCGCAATGTTTTATGGGATTGCTAGGAACGAACAACATTTTCGAAATATAACAGAAATGGCTCGTGGTGATCATTGTGCAAGTTTTGGTTGTTTAAACGATCGGAAATACCCCGAAAAAGCAATAGCGCTGTGCACAAATGACGTCAAGATTCATGTTTCTCCATATTTGCTATTAATTCTTGCTTTCAAACAACATATGGAATCCTTGCCATACAATTTCGGTTAGCAACTATTAGAGATGAGCCGATTACGAAAATAGCCGATTACTGAAGCCGATTATTTGGAGGCCGATTAATCGAAATAATCGGCCGATTAATCGAAATAATCGGCCGATTAATCGGTATATGCCGATTAGTGATATGTTTCCGGTTACCAGTCTCCGTGCAGTATCGCAATGCTTTATGGGATTGCTAGGAACGAACAACATTTTCGAAATATAACAGAAATGGCTCGTGGTGATCATTGTGCAAGTTTTGGTTGTTTAAACGATCGGAAATACCCCGAAAAAGCAATAGCGAAACAACCATATGTCCGAAATAGTTAAAAAAGTTTCAGCACGTCTATACTTCTTGAGGCAACTAAAAAGGTCAAATATTGCAACGAAGGAACTTATTACATTCTACACTACCTGTGTCCGCCCAATCATCGAGTATGCCTGCCCAGTTTTTCACAATGGTCTGCCAAAGTATTTATCGGATGACCTTGAAAGGTTGCAGAAGCGGGCCTTACAAATAATTTTTACCTCCATCAATTACTCCGATGCGCTACAAGCAAGTAATTTAATACCTCTCAATGATCGTATGGAATACTGACAAGTAGTCTTTTTGAAGAAATTTGTAACAATAACAATCATAAACTATATAACTTACTTCCTCAAATTAACAAATGTTCCTTAAATTTGAGAAACAAACGCATTGGTAACGTTACGGCCGGTTATTGGGCTTTCAGAAAAGGTATAGGTTTCGCAACAGTTATGGATATTTCCCGAGATATCAATAGAACAAAGAGGTAGTTCAATTTTGGATGTTTTTCAGCCAGACAGGAAAGAGTTAAACAAACTTCTTGTTTAATAATGCCAAACTTACATCTGGCTGCACAGTTGTTTGACCTTTTATTTGAATGGCATGTCAATGTTGTGTTTATGCTAGCTGGAGTTAGCATGATATATGTGCTATTTACACACGTTGATGGACACAAACACTAGTTATAAGCTGATTGGCCAATTTTCTGACGCATCGAGAGGACTGGGTACTAGTTTATCCAGTCTGATTTCATGACCCTTTGTTTAAGTTGAGCATAGTGTTGAGGTCAAGTTTTTGACATCAATTTTGGATCCTAGGAAATCGACTTACCAGTAATATATGCCGTGATATATGGTAGAACAGTTTGAACGATTTGTTCACTGTGCATTTTTTGGCCTGCATGCACCCAAATGAATTTGGATGTGCAATTTACTGTGTGCACAAAGTTTGAATTTCAAGGGTAATGGCACAATTATTTTGTGTGTTCTCGTTGAGCTGCTGATTCTCTGCAAATTAGCAAGCCTTATCAGCATTTAGGCTCAAATTCTTCCAATGAACGAACAGTCAACATGGTTACCAATATCCTATCCGATAAACGACTTTCAATGCACCACAACACCATAAATAATGCCTTGGTTATACAGTACCCAGGGTTCTGCCCACGGTGGGCGGCGCCGGGCGGCGGCGCCCGGCACTCCGCAGTGCCGCCCGGCACTCGCGCCAAAACGGAGCCTTCCGCCCGGCACTCGAAATATGTAATAAGAAAACCTGCATTGCATTTTTGATATATCTTGTAATTTATATACATCATTTTGTATTTTTTTTGTCTTTTAATTTAAAAATATTATTCGGTGAACTTCAGCACCACAACGCAAACAATATTAGCTACCGGATTGGTGATTTGGTGAGCCTGTAAGATGATATATCGGCGTAAGAGTGTGGTTGTGTGTTGAAAACACGCAGTTGTACGCGTGAGTCATTAGACAAAGAAATTTTCCCAAGAAAACTCCAACATGTGCTCTTAACAAGTGGATTTTCTAGGACCCAAAATTCACATAAAAAACTGTCATAAACTGATCTCGACTTAGGCGGCGTTTACATTGTATCGGATCCCTATTGTTGCGTCACAGAAAGTCTTCTGTTTACACATGAAACGATGGTATCGTACCGACTTTTGCAACGAAGCAGCGGCGCGGCGGTCCGCTGTCCGAATTGGTACGTGCCGTGTCGCATCGATTATTGCGACGCTCCGATTATAATGTAAACGTTTATTCAATTATAATCGGTCACGTTTATTCAAAATTGAGTCATGCAGAAAAAACTCGCGTTGTAGTAGTTTGTACACTAACTGACATATCCTTCGGCCTGCTGCAGACGGAAACTCATGTTTACATTTGCACCGACAGCATTTTGAAGCATAAACCTATCCGATACAATTTAAACGTAGCCTTATACAAAGGGTCATAAAATGATGCGCGAAATCATAGATCGGATATACTAGTAACCAGTGCTCTCTATGCGTCAGGAAATGGATCAATCAGCCTATTGCTAACTAATTGACAAGTCGTCGACGCATTAATTCGACGCATTTTATTCTAAACCTCTTGCTTTTGGTGTAAACAAATCTTCGGCCTGAACTCAAAAAACAGTTTGAAAAATGGGTACAAGAAACCAAATGTTTCAAGCCAAAGTATGGCTTAAAAAAGCAAGATCGTTGGCTTCATAGGGCAGAAAAGTTGGTACAGTCACTTTATGAAAAGACACAAACTCACACTCAGAGACAGAAGATATTACTAAAGTTTCTGTGGATACTACTTATGTCTTATACTCTGGGTATCGTCAAAATCACGATTTTTTCGGTCAACTTATATACGAGTATTCCACCAAGGTCCTATATAAATGGTAGTACTGTAATATTTAGTTTGACACATTATGGCAAGGATTATGAATTTCACCTGTTCACAATTTTGTAAATATCATTTTCAGATTACTAATTTTCACACATTCTCGGGGGGGGGTGAGCCCTTGGGCCTGTAGGTACCCGGCACTCACACGCTCCTGGGCAGAACCCTGAGTACCTGTATATGGAAATATACATCCATGTCAAGATTTATCTTGAAAGCAAGCGGTGCTGAAAGATGCTGTACTCAAAGAGGCAGAGTGTTGATGATGAGGGAACTGGTGGTGTTTCATCAGTCCCTGCAACAGTTCAGGGAATTCACAACAGTTCACAGATACTATCTACCTGCATCTTAAAAAGGCAAGATAATCGCACATGCAACAATTTTTTGAGTTTGAATGCCCTGAAGTTTAAAAATATTAGTCTGATTCTTTCATTGGGTAAAAAGTGGGTTTTAATTAACTTGTTAGACATGTAGTGTGTAATGAGTTACATAGAAATTCAAAAGACTACACTGTGGTACATGTACAGTGGGTGTAGTTTTTCTGTGTGGTACACTTCTAAGTATTATTGTATATATACAGTACTGTATACTTAGTATGAAAGTGTGTAATAAATAAACAATTTGTCAGCCTGACAACCTATACATACAATAAATTGCCAAGTTAAATCCATTAATTTTTTTCTGTATTTTATTTTCTTTCTACTACTTTCTTAGATCAATAAGTTGTTTAAAGAAGTTCCACTCTGATCGAGGTAACATCGCCTCAAGATGGGCATGGCTTCGTTCACAGGTTGTTGATGTTGAAAGAAGGATAAGGCGGTGTGAGGAAACCTACAAATCTGTTCGTTTGAGAAAAGGGGCAGTTCAACTTGGGAAACAAAAGGTTGTGGTGGATAATAGGCTGGCTATATCAGTGGCTAATAAAACTGCAGAGGACTTTCTTGCAGACACTGTGAACATCATAAACAACATGAAAGAGCCTCACAACTTCAGTAATAGCATCAGGACAAGTGCTCAAAGGCCTGAAGTGTCAATATCACGAAATTCAAACAGCTTGCTGACAGAAGGACATAAAGAAAAGACCAATTCAATCATCCATAACGGAAAGAGTAATGTACATCTGACAGATCACATTAATTCCTGTACAGCCGCCAGAACCAGACCAATGCAGAACTGGCAAAAACGTAAATTGTTTTCATTACCACAGCTTCAAAAGCCAAATCAGAATATTTTGTGTTCTTGTTCAAGTCCAATGACTCCTTGTGTACTTTGTCGACAAAATTCCAAGAATTTGTCAGCATTAAAACCAAATCAGCGCATCAAAGAGAGAGTTTCTCTTCTAGATTTGTCATTCCATCCTGTCTTATCTTTTGACACAGGTAAGCACTGCCTGTTATTGTTTCTTTATACAGTAGGAGTTTTGTTACCATGCCTGTGCAACAAAAGTTAAGTTTGTTTTATGCATAAGTCAATTCCAACAATGTCCACCCCCTGGACACCCCGGGCATTTGCAAGCTTTTTATGCCCGGGTCCGGGCATTAGTTCTTGTAATATTTACCCGGAGGCCGGGCATTGGTCTACCCCTGGGTATTGGGCCTGTTATTTGTCACGACCGAAAAGGATTGTGGTTGCAGCGACCAAACCACACTGCCACAGTGTATAAAATGCAAATGTCGGAAAGTTTAACGCATTGAATATGGATATTAAAAACTTTACAACACTAACATTCCTGAACGATGTATTTTATTAAACACAGTTCTTGTTTTGTTTACTTACCGGTAATCGTTTTGCCAATATAAAACAGCACTAAAGGGGTGTAAAATGTTGCGTTTTGTTATGCATGCTAAGTCCCCTCAACATTTTGCCTTTTGCTTATGACATTCTGACAAAATCTACTTGTTAGCCTGGGCATTTGTCAATATTTTTTGGCCCAAGGCCCCGGGGGATTGTACATTAAAAGAAAAAATATGCAAATGCTCCGGGGGGGGGGGGGGGGGGGATGGGGGGAATTCATTGCTGGAATTGACTGATGCATTATTTGAAAGAACTCTTGAAATTATAAAGAATGCTGTTTACTGCTTGTTCATATCTCACTTAGTTCTTGAGATATTTCGATTTGTTTGATCTGTAAATGAGAGGATATGATTGACACAGCATATTGATTTATAATTTGGATAATCATAGTTGAGTTGAGTACTGAGTAGTTGTATTATGAAGTTTGTAAAGCTTTTGCTCTGCAATTAAGCTGTGTTAAGTTTTCAATACTTAGAAAAACTCGGAGCTCCAGACTCAAACCTTCAACCTTCTGAATGGTAGCCAGATGCTCTAACCATTGGGCCACTAGAACTCAAATGACAGGGCATGGTTAATTACGGTATTTAAAGTATTTAAACCTGGGACAAGTTGTGCTGTGTGACAGTGTTCACAAGTACTTTTTTAGAACCACCACTTATTTTTTTATTAACTTTGTTTATTAAAATATCTTCTTGTGATTTTTATATATTCGCCATATTTGGAACTTGCTTGAGGAATAAAATGACATCAGATTATGTATTACAACTAAATGGAAAAATAATTCTATGGCGTGCTGATTTGGTGAAATTATACATCTTGTACGAGACATATATGACTTGCTGTCAAATATATCAAACGTTTATCTGAAGTATATATAACTTGTTCGAAATATACAACTTCTCGACAAATATAATACTTTTTCTTGGCAAGTACACTGTATAATACGATGTCAGCGATCGACCAGCGGACATTGTCAGCAGGATATGTGTTCAGAATCGATAACCTTTATGGGATGTGCAGAACGTGTAAAGGTTACGGCATTGTATTTGCCCTTCCTTACTGTATATGGAATACGTACATGTAGGTGTGTTCTGATTGGCCAAAAGCTGTTTCTATAGCTGTACATAGAAACACAGAAATTTGACCACCATTCTTAAAGTACCTATAAAATTAATATTAGGAATTGTAATTTAGATCTTTTTTCGTCATATTTTCCGTCGTTCTTGAGATATTTAGACTTATGTGATACGCAAATGAAATAACTTATGATGTCAAGAAGTTATCAATGCATGTTTAGAAACTCGAGTATATCTTTGAGATAATTCAACGAAATTAATGGCAACTTTGCACATTACGAACATTTCGTGAAACCTAACATTACATTGAAATAGCGATGCCAACATAATTTACTATTTCTAATTTCTTGATTTTCTAAAATATATAATATAATAATATAATTGCGTTCGCTGAAGGAGAACGCATTCTAATCTTGCATGTCATGGGTTACTGTGCTTTACAGCTAAAAGAAATCAAGATAAACTTTACCCTTTTTGAATAAATTACTGGAATAAATTATGACATTAGTATGAAAGCGTATCGTGATCTGAAATCCTTAGAGTTTTCTACTTATATGCGTATATATACGATCATTTTAACACAAGGACAAATGCTATTTTATTTTGGTTCTCATTTTTCAACTTTGATTTTTGTTGCTCATACTCAACATTATGCTTATAAGGATACCGGTAAGCATAATATAAGACTAGGACTGGAGTCTTGCTGCCTCGGTACTAGTGTTCATGATCAGGCCAAGCGACTCTTTTGCCAAATTGAACATCACGTTTGTAATATTTGCTGAATTGAACGACTTATCTGGCGGTCATATTTCAAATAGTACAAACGAACGGGTATACCCTTCTAATATTAAAAAACATATGGAAATCACGCGGGATCCGATGTCATATTGTTATAGTGTCAATTGGAATTAAGACGCTGTCGTTTTTTGCCGTGTTCCACTCGATAACAATCTAAACCATGTATCAAGGCGATCATATGGTCCGTCATGTATATTAAAATAACATATGGTAATCATATGGCGCGTTTATAATGTCGAAATTCAATATGACCATTTGAACGCCATACATCTAATTCGAACAACATTTACTCGAAACGAGCAAGCCTCCTCGCGAAGTTATTAATTTTCAATTCAAGTGACACTTATTCCAAATCGAATTTCACGTTAGTAATATTTCTGAATTGAACGACTTATCTGGCGGTCCGCAAGCAGTCATATTTCAAATCGAACAAACGAACGGGGATACCCTTCGGTCCTTTCTAATATTAAAATCGGAGAAATTAAAATCGAAAAAAACCGGAAATCATGGGATGTCACCGTCGTCAATAGTGTCTCCTTGAATTAAGACGCTGTAATATATTTATTAGCTTTATTTGTTTTCATAATTCGTTACAGCATAATTTTATGTTTATAAACCAATCTTCATTCACCATTTGCTGGTGCACATGCGTCGAAAGCACTTAATAGACGAACAATTGTCAAATCTTGTCCAAAAAATAATAACTGGTAAGTCGAATTGAGATAATTTATCACATTTATTTCCTATTATAAATCGAGATTGTTACAAACTAAGAAGTAATAATCGTATGCTTTCATTACCAAACCTCGCACAAATGCGCTAAAAAAGGTTTTGGATATAGAGGTTCCGTGATCTGGAATGCCCTGCCTGAAGAGGAAACGATTTATAGACTTTGAATTGTATAATTGTTAAGATGTTTTTAAAAAAATTTTTAAAAGATTTTTATACTGTAATATTTGTTAAATTTTTGTATTTTAGTATACATATACCTGTAACACACGGCCCTTTGAAAAACGTGACAGCCCCTCGCGCAACTGATTTTTCAGATTTGATTTCAAAAGTTGAGTTTGTTTCTACTTTCGCAACAAATTATTACGTGTGACATTGGTCATGTGACTTTTGTGGCGGACACTAGTAATCTCCCTCATCTTCGATTTCGGTGACCAACTAAACAAATAAAAGATATAAACCGACATTTTATGTTATTTAATCGTAGGCTAGAAAGGTGCGTGTGAATTAGTAAGCAAAGAAAAAGTTGTAAACAATTTCGTATGAAATCTGATCATAAGACAAAAAAAAACAGATTGTAAACGAAGTTCAAATACCTGATGAAAATATCCTCTCTTCGTTTTCAATCTCTTTCGTTTGGTTTGTTCACTTTCCAATTCCCATTATTAGTATAGGTAATCACGTGATAGTGAGTACAATTAAGGATTTACACTGCGAGTTATATTTGAAAAAAGTGCCAAAATAGTTGCACGAGCCGTTACTTGTTTATTATATACATGACAAAATTTGAGCCGCCATTTTGTTTGTTTTGGGAAAATCATTAAAGTGCCTATGTCACGGTTGGGGATTTTACATATTCGTAATATTTAGATCTTCCTGACCAAAATCATAATATATCTTGTCAGCCGAAAATTTCATCTTCATGGACTTTTTTGCTGTTAAAGTTATCGGATGTGATGTCACAAGAGGAATTTTTGTGGCAAGTACTGGTTTGGAATGCCTCTTGTGACATCACATCCGGTAACTGACAGCGAAAAACTCCATGAAGATGACATTTTTGGCTGACAATATATATTATGATTTTGCTCAGGAAGACCCAAATACTACGGTTATGTAAAATTCCCAAACGTGAGATAGGCTGAGCTCAAAATGCAGACAAACATACCAAATTTGGCTCACAAATGATTGCAAATGAGCTATTTTCTTTTGTTATGGACGCAATAATTATGGGTAAAAGCGGACAAACATGGATACTGACGTCATCTCGACGGAAGGCTGTTGTACGACTGCAGTACAATTAATAAAATAATTGTACTCCTTTCAACCAATCAGAACGCAGTAATTTTGTCACGCCTTGTGTTCCCTCAGCGATTTGTCGTTCTCCCACACTTCCACTTGCGTTTCTATAACTGTAAGACAGGAAATGTTTCTATTTACTTAATTATTTATTTAAATTGATGATGTATGTTGTCTATTACAGAGATTCCATTGTGCCTGCACTTTGGTGCATTGCTCAAGAAAGGGAAGTTTCAAAGTAAAATTTGCAAACTAAATCCTCCAAAGGTCACAAAGAATCCAACAAAGAGGTCAGTCACTCTGGGAAGTTTATTTACATATTACTTTAAATAGCGTAGCGCACATATTCTATTTTTAAACCCCAAATGCGGACAAACAAACTAAAATTCTGAAGAATTCCCAAATGACTCTTTTCCTATTGTTTGGGACTTAGATTTAATGATAAATGCGGACAAACATCAAAAACCTACTACGTCATCTGTGCGCTCTGCCATAGCCTATTAGCACCGGATTTAGAACAGGGCGGACTGGGCTGTTGCTCGTGGGCCTCCACAGAATAATGTTTGGTGGGGGCCTCCACAAAAATGTCTTGAAAGTTGAAAAACTAGGTGTTGAATTGTAAAACTAATAAAACAATTTGAGAACCCAAAATATGAGTAAAAACCAAGACAAAAAGATAGATGATGGAATATGGGTTCTCATTTCTCGAGATGTATGTTTTGTTTTGTGTCGCAACTATCTGGTATGTTGCTTGCTTTGATGATAACTACACAACAGAATACACGAGCAAATAAAGGCGGATTGCCATTCAGTGCTTTTTATCGTGCGATTGACCTTATTCGATCGCTTTCTTTTGAATTGTGAGCTCTCGACCGTATCCGTTCCAGTCGAGGGCTCACAATTCAAAAGAAAGCGATTGAATAAAGTCGATCGCGCGATAAAAAGCACTGAATGGAAATCTGGCTTTACTCTTATGGACGACCTCCGTCCCTTACGCCAAATAAGGTAGTTACCAGACCCTTGGCAAATTGCGGAAATTTTTAGCGGGGATGAATTCATATGGCCATGTTTAAATGGCTCTCATCTCGTTTATCATGCAATCACTTTTGCGTGTATCAGGTTAAACTATATTGACAATTAAACTATTGAAACTTCTTTGAAAGTACAGTGGTCAGGTACCAGTTATGTGCAATTGATTTCCCATTTTATACTATGGTTTGGTAACGTTGTTTTTCAAAGGAAATATGTGAGGTCTACTAGTTCACCAGCAGCTGTCAAAAAAAGCCGGAAAGAATCCTTGGATCTGCCATACAGGAAACAAGGTTAGTAATGGTGAGACATTCTCTGAGGATTTGATTGTGAGGATTTGAACTTGATAATCGTCCATCTCATATTCACTACATCAGTGTATATAATGTATATAATGTATATAATGTACACAACACACTCAAGCATTAATGATGTATAGTGACTGCCGCATAGGCAGTACATCATTGTAACCTTCGCTCTCGGCAGGGTTTCTTTCAAAAAATATAACAAGAGGGGGCAAAACACCCCATAATGAAAAATGTCGGGGGCGGATTGAGCGCCTTGGCAATTTACAAGAGGGCAAATATTTTTCGGGGGGAGCAAATGCCCCCCTTCACCCCCTAAAAGAAACCCTGGCTCTCAGTTGCTCAATGGTTAGAGCGTCTCACCAGTTTTTATTAAATGATTTGCATCAGGTCGCGACAAATTTCACAACTTCCTAATTCAACTTCCTATTTCACAACTTCCTAATAATAAAATTAGAAATACGCAACTTATCAAAAATCGCCAACACGTTATCAGGGTTCTATCTAGGATTTTTCGTTGGCAGGGGGTCCGTATGCAAGCCCCCCTTAAAATTTAGAAATCTAGAGTCACTGAAAGGCCATTTCCTGCATTTTGGGGGAAGATTTTACGCAATTCTGATGGTTTGGAAAAGTCATATAAAACACTAAATAACAACACTTTCCAGGATTTTAAGTACATTTTATATTGTTTATTAAAATTTATAATTTGGACTGACTGGGAATACTTACTTCATGTACAACGACCTGAATGATCAAAACGTTTTGGGGGGAAGCTTCCACCCCTCAAACCACCTAGATAGAACCCTGGTTATGGTAGATCATTTACTAGGTTGGCTTGCGGAGTTTAAAGTTCTTTTTAATTCAGTTTGTGGTTTTGTAGTTGATACTGTTGTATTCTACGATAAATTATCGACACGTTTTTGTAGATAATTTATCGGAGATTATACAATCACGTGACTTATATACGCATTTTCATTGGTTCTTGCCCATGATCTATTTAACAATTAGACAACGAGTCCGAGTTGTCTATGAGCGAATAGTCAACGAAGGCGAAGCCTGAGTTCTCGTTGAACGAGTTGTCTAATTGTTTTAGTAGAAAATAATTAGTGGACAATTACAAATCATGCATTCTCCAAACAATTATCCAAAAACTCATGTGAAACCTCCCCAAAACGAGATTTTTCTGCCATTGTTTTGAGCGCGTTTCCCAAACGTTGTCTATCACGAATAGACAACGGTTGAGTAGCCAATCAGAATGCAGCATTTGTAATAGACCATGGTCAGTTTCTACTAATAAAGGACAGACACATGGATGGCGTCAAATCACGTCAGCAGCTGTGTTTTTCTTTTTTCATGCCCCAACAGCTTTGCTTTTCACTTTTTTCTTCTTACCACGTTCTGACGTCATCTGTGCATCCATAGTCAATCGAGATATGGTCTGGAAACTCAGCTAAAGTCTTTGTTCTATCTTTTTGTTCGTCTTTATGCAATTTTGTGCACGGTGCACGGTCACTGAACCTATTGTATTTTAGTATAATGAAGCAACCATCCAATAGAATCGTTTGGGTTTAATTGCTCAACCGTGTTGTTTAAATATTAATAAACCTAAAACAAAGGATGTGCACGGTGTAAAGTACGGTTCAACGTCAAAACGTAGCTCATTATAGTCGTTTGCCGAGTTTCCAGACCATATCTCGATTGACTATTCCCATATCTATAACTGAACAGACAACGGCAAAATGGAATCTATTTGTTAAATATTCAGCATCAACTTCAAAACCACAAATGGAATTACAAAGCACACTTTTAGTAAATAAAATAGTTGGCCAAAATGTTTTTCGTGAAATTAGATTTCATAACCATGTTTAGGGGTGCACCGGATAGTGCTTTGTACTATCCGGTCGGATAACGGATTTGCCGGATAGTTGAAAAATATCCGATTGGATTATCCGACCGGATTTTCGTATACAATGCGCAGTCCTTTTCAGGTAGAATAGTTGAATTGCCATATTTTGACTAGTTTCTGGCCTATAACCTGCATTGCGACCGAAATTTGATTCGATGCATTGAAAATCACTAATCCATGCTTCAATTCAGGGTTTGAGCCTGCAGTTATACCAATAACAATGTTTATAACTGCTGTCTCAAATAGTACTGTACAGGTAGTTTGCAAGTATAAATAGTATTGAACTATGAAAAATTGAGAAAGAAATGATTAATCGAACTTGGTCTAATGGTCTCTTAGATCTATATGAAATTATAATTTATTAAGCTTGGAAACGTTTTAAGTTGTTAACTGTTAACTGTTATGAGCGGCCAACCTCGTACCCGTGAGCTATATTGTTACTAAATTTTATTACTGAACTTATTTTTTTGCAAGTTGATATCTTTTGTCTGTTTAAGAAGATAGCTGGCAATAATACTGGAACAGTAAACAAGCTCAATATTGCTATTTTGTTGTATTGATGTCTATTTTTAATATATTTGAATAAACACAAATTTAATACGCCTGGAAAACTGTCAAAAACAAATTATCCGGCCGGATAATAGAAATTAGCATATACCAAAACAGTGAATAGTGCTTTTCGCGCAATCTGATTGGTTGCTCTAGCTCGGGATATCCTGCACTATTCACTGTTTCGCAAAACAAGATGGTGTCATTCTCTTGAACGATTTGCTTTTTACATAATGCAAGAAATTGGTAAAAGCAGACAGGTAGAAAACAATTACTGTATGTAGGAACATTATTTTAGGTAATATTTATGAAAAACAAGTTTCAAAGAGAGAATAGAAAGTGCTACGAAAACAAACTTGATTCAACGAACTGACTGTTGCATGTCAGTTTTCGTTCAAATATTTTGAAAGAAAAGTGTTCTCCGTAGTTCATATATCGATAAATTGGCTTTATATAGTATGAGACAATTTGAATTGCCTTTCATATAGAATTTAATAACATTTACAAACATTAAAAATAATTTCGGTTACAACAAAACCAAGCAAAACATAAATAATTAGTACGGTTTCAGCCATAAAGATTACCGCGATACACTGCCCAAGAAACTGGCGAGTAATGAACTGAATACTAAACAAATGACCTGGAAAACATACTACCGATTTTATAACAGTAAACACACACAGAAATATTTATAAATTAAAGGAAATTCAACGACTAAACACATGAAACATTGTCATTGCACTGACCGAAATAAAAACGCTTTGAAAAGAACAATTATTGTCGCTTACTCACCCAGAGTTCATTAGTTATCCTTTGTCCTCAGGTTTTCCCATGTACAGTATTAAAATATTTCCTTTGAGTTAAAATCCAGTGGTCTTTTGCCTTACTTTGATCCAACTTCGAAAGGTTTTCAAAACGACCGGCAGTGCTGTCAGCTTGTCAAAACTGATAAACAACTCCAAATATGGACAGGCAAACTCCAAATATGGAAAGCCATATGGAAAGGGCATTTTTTGCCTTGCGTTTCGCACCAATTCCTGGCTAAATTATAATGAAACTAACCGAAATTTACTTATTTTTTATCAATTTGTTTTGGTATATGCTAAAACAATTATTCACCTCAGTGTCAGTGAATAGTGGTTGGATATTTACCTCGACGCTTCGCGTCTCGGTAAATATCCACCACTATTCACTTCCACTTCGGTGAATAATTGTTAAATATCTGGCCGGATAGTGAGATTATCCACTATCCGGCCAGATACTAAACCCGGTGCACCCCTAACCCTATTGCTACCTTAATTTGATTAAACATTTTTAATGTTTACATTGCTATTTACTTGCATCAGATAAATGTGATAAATTCTGGTATGAAACAGGTATTCGAACTCTGCGAAAGCGAAAGAAAAGTGCTTCTTTGCCAAACACTCCGAAGAACACCCAGGGGAAAAGGCTCTGTAAAACTGAAGTGGCAAACAAGAAGAGACATGCTGCTGTGAATGCTATTGCTGGAATAAGACTTGGTAAGTACTTAGTGTTTATAACCCCGACACAGTTTTTAGCTTATTGTGTAGAGGACGAAAATATAGCTGAGAAATATATGTTATTTATCGGATTGGAGGTCCATACGGACCGAACCAAAACGGTAAATAACATTTTTATTATTTTTATTATACAATGTGAAAGACTTGAGTTTAGTAAAACTGTATTATTACTCGGGTGGTAGAGTCTAGGTTTCGGTGGCATTCCTGTGTTATTTTTTTATTTTCGGGTCGACAAATTGCAATTATTGCATCATCCCGATAGGCTTTGCGAAACCAGGCGTTGTGCTCTTATTTATGCATACGCCATCTTCTTTGGTCACTATTGCTCGAGTGTTTTCTCAAACTGCTCAAACTACCCAAAGAAATATAGTAAATCTGTGACAAGATTCATAAGGAATGTGGCTGGCAAGTATGTTAATCATAAACACGCTCACGCTGCTTACAATCGCATTTGGAATCCGTAGGCGGTCGGCAGCATCTTGGGACTTTTTTACGCGCGACTATTTTTTGATAATATTCTAAACCAAACCCTAGAATTAACCTTAATCCTAACCCTATTAAAAAGAAAAGTAAAAAGGAAAAATAAAAGGAAAAATCATACTCACCCAACACTCGAACCCCGACCTCACGTAAAAATCAATGACACAGACCACTCAGCTATGCAAGCGAACTTAAAATATAATCAATATTTATTTAATCCCATTGTAAGTGAACTATATACACAATGAAAAGATGCTACCGACCACTAAAGATGCTTCCCCACCGTCTACGGATTCCAAATTAGCCACGCCGATGGCGATAGACCTACACTAAAAGATGACGAGCGATTTTGTATTTGCTCGATCAAATCTATGTTTACATGTTTTATTGAATCGATGAAACTTATGTTTAAATGTGCTATTGAATTGTACTGAAAAATGTTGGTCAACTGCTGTAAATCGAAGAACATTGATGAAGTGAACTTTGAAGTGACAGGTATACTGTACATACTGTTGTTGTGATATTAATACTCGAAGAGACTCAACATATGAACGCTGTATGGAAATGCGTTACATGTACTAAGGTGACTGTAATATTTATGATAAGCTTTATTGCCTGTATTGTTTATTGCGATGTCATACAAAATATAGTCGATGCTATTCAACAGTTTGTTGTTTGACGATCATCACCATGTTCGAAATTTACGCTCACACCAGTCCCCTTCAATGCTCGCCAAATTTCATAAAATCATGAAAACATATGTAACACATTTTTACTTTCAAATCTAATAAGAAAAAAAGTTGAACCTCATGTGAATATCAAGCATACGATCTAACAGAAAATACAAAAATCGCTACCGGAGTGTGAAATTTGCATTTACTTTTTTGATGTACACTTTCGTGATAAAATCCGCAAGAGCACGCTATTTACTGTAACTTCCGTGTAGGTGCCAAAAGATGGTGCTTAATTTACAAAATATAAAGGCACTAGTTAAAGAGTTGAACCTCGTGTGGTGAATTTCAATAAATCAACTGTATATTCGAAGTCTATTTACCTCGTTGGGGTATAAATTGACCTTTATTTTTTCCATCTCAAAAGCACGCCTTCGACGACTTCTCAGCAAGCGCCGGAATCGTACTCCATATTACTCCATATCAGCTTTCTTTAAACCTAAGTGTTATATAATTATTTAACTCCTTTTTAATTGTCTTAACCAAAATATTCATACAGAAATAATTTTACCACCATACCTCCAACTGTAAGTCGAACGCGATACGGGTTTTTTATTTCTTAAAGTGGCTATCCAGGGTTTAGGAATTTTACATACCGTATTTACTCGATTAAGCGCCGCCCTCGATTAAGCGCCGCCCCCGATTAAGCGCCGCCCCCGATTAAGCGCCGCCCCCGATTAAGCGCCGCATACGAGAGTAAAAATATTAAAGAGCGCCGCCCTCGAATAAGGCCACACTTATTCACGACAATGCGGCGCTTAATCGAAGTACTGTCAGACAGAACCAATGTTAGTCAAGTTTAACCAATTTTAGCGGTGGGAAAAATGGTCCACACGCTCGTTAAATCATTGATATACCACCACAATATTAACCCGTTACCTACCATTTTACCAAAAAATAATATGATTTTTAAAAAGCACCGCCCTAAAATGAGCGCCGCCCTCAAATAAGCGCCGCCCTCAAATAAGCGCCGCATCCGAAACACTAAAAATTTAAAGAGCGCCGCGGCGCTTAAACGAGTAAATACGGTATTTGTGATCTTTGGAATCTCTTGAGAAGAAATGTAATATATCTTGTCATCCAAAAATTTCATCTTCATGCCTTTTTTCCCTGCTAATGTTGATTTACTATACACAGGAAATGACGTCAAAGCAGGGACACCCAAAGACATTGCACAGTGAATCAACAGTGACATAGAAAGACAGTTTGTATATTGAGCGAATTTTGTCTAAACAGGTCTGTTTAAAGTTCAGAGCCAAACTTCTTTGTATTTCACTGTTCGATCGGTGTGCAATGTATTTGCGCGTCCCTGCTTTGACTTCATTTCCTTTGAATAGTAATTCAACTTTCGCAGGGATAGGCACTTTAACTATCAGCTTAATCATTTCATGTGGACATTCAGTTCATTCCATTTTCTTTTGCAACAGCGTCCCAATTTCAAAAACGTGCACGCAGTATGTCGCTTCCAAACTCCGACAGCAGACCTACGAGTCCTGTTTCATGCGGCGTGAGTCCAACGTCGCTGGGTTATTCATTTCCTGGAAGCGTGCTTGCCGCGAAGAGAAAGAAGTCGACCAGCAATGCGTTTGATATCAACAACATTGTCATTCCATATTCTATGGCTTCAACCACTAGAGTGGAGAAGCTAAAATATAAGGAAATTATGACACCGGCATGGCGTGAGTTCGTCGTTACGCCTCAGGAAAATACAACAACGCCAGATGCAAAGGTAAACAATGCAGTGATATCGCCGTAAAATAAAGGAAGTTGCCCTGGCTATTAATCCAACGATTTAAGCATTACTTGCTGGAATCCAGATTGTTTGTAATTCAATCCGGTGTCTTGCAAACTCTCACTTTATCGTTGATTCTCAGTCATTCTTTCCTTGCACTTTTCAATCTCTGTGCAACACAAACATTGCTCTGGCTTTATATTTTCCCGACTCCATGTGCCGAAAAGGATTATAGTCCAGTTTGAGAGTATGACGACAAAATACCATCCCGTTGACCGGCGCTCGCTATTTAAAGTGATATTTAAAGTGCCTATGAAATGAAAATTAAGTTTGTCTTATTTAAATGCACTCCGAAAATGAATAGAAATGGTAATTTAGAGTTCTTTCGTATCTCGCATAGTTCTTGAGATGTTTTTCAAATGAGATAACCTATGACGTCAGATGTTTCTACATTTTTAGAAAATCAAGTATATTTTTGAGATTATTCAACGAAATCACTTGAAATTTTGCACAGTACGACCCTTCGTGACACCTAACATCATTACATTGGAATAGCGATCCCAAATAGCCCTTTAAGCGGTTGCTATTAATAGCTCAAAATGCGGATAAACAAACCAAATTTGACTCGCAAATGAGCTATTTTCTTTTGTTATGGCCGCAATAATTATGGGTAAATGCGGACAAACAGGTACTGACGTCATCTCGACAAAGTGCTATTAATTTATTATTTCTAATTTCTAAATTTTCTAAAAATGTAGAAACATCTTGACGTCATGGCTACTTCATTTGCACATGTGAAAGAACTCTAAATTACCACTCCTCCTCATTTTAGGAATTAATTTTAATAAGACAAACTTAATTTTCATTTCATAGGCACTTTAATGGCGTACGTCAAATTTGTGAAAAGAAACTCGAAATTAGCAGCCTTATTTATTATTGTGATTCTACTTATTTGGTGCTGTACTTTAATTTTATGAAAAAAATCGTAACCCAATATTTCATGCTAGTACCACCTTAAGTAAGAGTACTTACGTCTCGTGCATTTCCATAGACATTTATATATTATAAACCAATTATGAGCTCATATACGACTGGAGCGGAAGAGGTTTGGTGGGATGACTTTGTGGGACCTTTTGCGAAGATGGCGCCCAGTACGTCACCGGCTTAGTGTCAGCTGCGGAAGTCAACTATGCAACCCTAATGCTAACCCTTTTCACAGTCTTCCGAAGATCGACCGAAGCCGACTGGGCGCCATCTTCGGAAAAGGTCCCATAGAGTCATTCCATCTAACCTTTTCCGTCTGGAGCTCATGGTATAATTGTTAATTAGATAGCGAATAGCGAGCCCAATCAGATTGCAGCATTTCCATCAGACTATACTAGTACGTTTTTACTAAAAATATTTATCGTATGTAAACTACATTACGATTTACATCGATGAAAATCTAAGCCAAGGGTGAGTCATGATCCAACGCGAAAGGAGCGTTGGTTCCTAGGTACTGTAGGAACTTAATTCCGTCAATCTTTTCAGGATGGTGAAGACAATTGCGAGATCGAAGAGCTGTCGAATCTGACCTTTGCCCTGAGGCATATGAAATGCGAAGAACAGGAACGAAAAAGATTTCTTGGCATGGCGATCAAGAAGAAGAAGCGAGCAACGCGGCAAAGCAGCGAAGCCACGACACCGGAACCCGTGTCTCCCGGATCACTTCTCATTGACGGATCTTTATTGGCTGGACAAATGTCCTCTGGACAAATGTCCTCTGGGTTTCCTTCACCATCCTCGAGTAACCCGCCATCTCTAAACTCTTCTGTGAACGTGACTTCGCCAACTGGTTTGGCTGAAACACTACATTTGGTTAATATGTTGCCGCAGGATAGCCTTCTGACCAAGCTTGATCGATCAGGGAAAAGCGCTAAGCAGTACAGTCGCGGAAATCCATTTCTCGATCAAAGTGAAGATAGCAACGATGCCTTCTGGCCGATTGTGACACCGTGGGTTTTGAGAGATTTCCCGTTGTCCGAGAACGATCTGGAAGCTTTGATAAATACACATTCACCCCCTACCCCTAATTGTCCATCACCCGTTCCTCCTTCACCCTCGTCGTCTCGTGGCGATAGCCCAATTTTATCGCCCTTTGATAGTCCGGATAATACCACAAACGCAAATTGGACAGTAAAGGTGCTGTCGCCAGAGATAGAAGATAATTTAGAATCGGACTCTAAACCATCGCGAAAGGGGATTGTGTTAAAACTAGCAAAGAGATGATGAGACATTCACCAACGAGGTACGAAGTCGACAAACGTTCCCCGAACGAGTCGAGGGAACTGTCGTTCACGTGATTAACTCGCCAATCGAGAGCTAAAGCATGTGACGTTTATAGCACAAAAAGGCAAATGAATATTTAGTTCACGTGATCTGTCACCCTGTCTGCCAAACAACAGGCCATAACTATTTTGATTAATAACCGGTTGTATTAACTCTTGTATAAAAAAATGAAACTCGCTGGTTTTTTCTATTCTTTGGTGTTCATTCGATGCAATGAATTTGAACGGATCGTTTTAAGCGTCCATGACCAAGGTTTCTTTGAGTTGGGCTAGGGAGAGGGGTATTGACGTCCTACGAAAATTTGGATAATGTCGGCCAGACAAATTCTCGCAAATGAGGAGTCATCATTGGTAGTCTGCCGAAGGTAGATCTTGGTTTATGAGTAGAACAATCTTAGGAATTTTTCCATTCTGCACACGGTCTTGGGCCAACCTCTTTATATATGGATAACTTCCTTCCTTCAGACCATCTAGCATTCCGGTTCTTCCTGTTTTCCTTTCACGTCTTCCTTCCAAAACATCTTTTAATAACCCCTCTTAATATATGACCGATCAAATTTCTGTTTTCATTTACTCTTTCCAGCACCACTGTATTGGTTAATCGTTCTGTCCAGCTAATCTGTAGCATTTTCCACACCCTCATCTCAAATGCTTTCAGCATATCTGTTTTCCCTTCTGCAATGTCCACGTTTCTGAAGTACATGTTTCTGAAGTACATACCCCATTGCTTCAAATTAAGCTCTTGACCATCCTCTTCTTTAAGCTGCATATAAACATATCCGCAGTTTTTAGATTTCTGTATAGCGGACGCCAAAATAGTTGATAAGATCTTTTACAGTTTTTGATTTGGTCCATTCGTTTCGGAGATATCTATCTTCGAACATTTCCAAAAAGTGCTACCGTAAAGTTCCCAAAGTAACGGGTTGTTACTTTCGGATTTAGCAGCCTTCTCTATCGTTACTTTCAGGGGGTTGTTACTTTCGGATTTAGCAGCCTTCTCTATCGTTACTTTCAGGGGGTTGTTACTTTCGGATGGCAAAAATACTTATCTGAAGTAAATCATGGCAAATATTAGACTGTTGCTTTTTTATTGTAAAATTATTTTTGCCCTGACTGCATACCCACTTGTCTTACATTGTATCGCGGTAGGAGTACTTTTAGTCCTTTTCCACCTCTATTTCGTAACATGGTGTTTCAATGCCACCACCTCTGTCTGAAATTTTTACTTTCGGTGATAGTTTCTTTTGCATAGACCCTTTCAAGGTTTTTTCCGCCATATTGCAATAGGTTGCAAAAACACTGGGGCGAGCGCGCGGTCACTTATGGCGCCCTATGTTTTCCCTTGTGGTCAAACTGTTATTAGCTGCGAACATTTCGGCTGTTTTATTCAAGGTATCGTGAAATTTCTATGTTTTTCTTGGTCGCTTGTTTGTTGGTGTTATTTGGTCAGGCATGGCTACCTATTGCAATATGGCGAAAAAACCCTTGAAAGGGTCTATTCATCAGCAAACACTGAATTTTATCGTTACTTTCGTAGAGTCGAGGGGGGACGTTACTATGGGAACTTTACGGTATTTGGAATTCCCCGTGAGAAATTATCGCAAAGACTACCTTGCGTGACATAATAGCACTCCGACGAGAGACGTCAGTATCCCATGTTTGTCCGCCTTTGACCCGCGAGTCAAGTTTGTTTGTCCGCATTTTGAGCTATTAATAGCAGCCAGATGCTACGCTATTTAAGGATGGAAATCGTTCAGCAACGTCTTACTCTGATGAAGGGCTGGAAACGTCAGTATTTCGTTCCTAAAGGCGGATTTGCATTCAGTGCTTTTTATCGCGCGATCGACTTCATAAGATCGCTTTCTTTTGAATTGTGAGCCTTCGATCCGGTCGAGACTCGAGAGCTCACAATTAAAAAAGAAAGCGATCGAATAAAGTCGATCGCGCGATAGAAAGCACTGAATGGAAATCCATCTTTACGTCTCGGCAGTTCACCACCTTTTCGCTTTGTTATGTATAAATATGCTAGTTTGGGTTTTCAAATTAATCGGGCGTAGAAAACGGATTTTCACTTCATCACATTCCTTAACTAACGTCACATGTGGCTCGACCCAGGCCTCTTTCGGCTTTTTTCGTCTGGTTTTTCTTGCAAATAGCAATGTTTTAAGAGATATCTCCGAAACGAATGGACCAAATCAAAAACTGTAAAATAACTTATCAAATATTTTGGCATCTTCTATACCGAAATCTAAAAACGGCAGGGTGTATATGCACTTTATTGTAAATTCCCACTCAATAACTTTCTTTATTGAATGCGGCTTTTCCAATAGTTATTCTACTTCTTAATTATTCTGATATCCTTATTGCGTCTGATTCCCCAGATACTTGCAGTGTTGGACTTGCTCTAGTTGCCTTCCCCCTTTATTATGTTTATCCCTATAAATGGAGAGTAGTGACGGGTAGCACTGGTTAGGAATTGATTATTTGCAAACTGCCACTCCTCACGTTTCAACAAAATATTCACTGTGATTCCTAGATATAAGAAGGCCTTCAGGTTGCATTTTTCGCAACTGGTCCCGGTTTGGTCAATGTATATATTTCAACACTCGAAATTTTCCTTCACCATAAATCCTGAGAATATATATATATGTGGATATCAAGTCTGCCACCTCCATCGCCCGCTTGTGATACTTTTTAAAGAACGGTCATACCCAGATTAGATAGGTATCTGAACTTCACATGCTCGAGCTCAGAGTTGCAGCATTCTGAAACTGCGAAGAGACTAAGTTCCAGAAATATAATGACATGTTATAACAAAAGTACAAAAATATTTAATTGTTGGCCTGTTTGATGGCTCAAGCTAAAATGTTGCTGAGTTTTCTTGTAAAGATTTCCTAACGTGTAAATAGCACCGCTTCTGGTTATCACGAAGTTGTTAATTTTAACGGTAATGTGGATATGTATTTTGTGTAAATTACTACCGGTACATAGTTAAATACATGTCTTTTTCTAGTCTTCTAGCCATGAAGTAGCGTTGGTTCACCTCGAAACATCGAACAATTATTGGATGAGGCTGAGCACGATATCAAGAATTATTCACGCGGAGATCAAACTGGTAACTCCTGATATCACGCGTAAGCCGAATCCAATAATTGTTTTATTATATATTCAAAATACATGCAAGCGAAGTCTGGTGATAATGACTGCTGCAAAATTTGTTTCTCTTTTTCGGTGTTTTGTGGATTTTTCAGGTTTTTAGTGGATTCTTTGTAATTGTGGTGCTTCTGCCTGAGATTCTCCCAGTGGATACTCCTCGAATAGGTTTTGGCGGCCTTTTTAGTTATTTTACTGTGGTCTTTGTCTTTCTATTAATTTCGAAATATCCTCTTCGTCTAGAGATGCTGCGAAGCTACTGTCAGCCAATTTTCGCGGGTCATCGGCGTTAAACGATCTACCAATCGTGACTATTCACTCGAAATTTTCCTCAGTTCACCATAAATTGGGTGTATGCCTTAAGATTAGGGTTATTTCGGGTTAGCCGTTAGCTACCCGCGTAGGGTCTGGGAACGAGAATGCGTTAGCTAATGAATCAGATGGCTTTGCGTTGCGCTTGGAACCCGGGTACAATCTTTTAATTTGTGCGTCCGTTACAAATTATTCATTTGAGCTGGTCATTCTGACAGGTACAGCAACAAGGGTGGCAACTGGGGTGGTTGTGTGAATCCGAGATCTCTCCATATTTTAAAATCTTACTTTCTTATAAATCACATAGCCCACAAGCCATTCTCTCAGATCTTCGGCATTCGGAGATCCGTCTTCGGAGACGATTTGCGAAGTGACCTACCTTTGGCGGATGTACGTTTCCAAATAAGATGGCGGGCGGCAGTGAGGAGGTATACAAGATGACAAACAAAGTGAACGCCGTTCGTGAAGAATACAAACGATACAAAAAACGCATCCCTCTTCCAGACTTCAGTGATGTAATTGACTTTGAAAACACACAAACGTTTCGTGGAAGGGTTAGGGCTGTCAGTTTGGACGAAGAGGTTGAATCACCAGAATATTTATGTTCGTTGAACTGTCTAAACTCTGGCTTATCTAACCCAAGAGAATGGCAGGTTTTTGAAGTTCTGTTGTGTCCTGGATTCTTTTTTATCGTTAATCCGTTCAGAAGAGGAGTGCAACATTACTTTGTGCAACGTTCCTTAAAGGATTTTCCTTCAAAATCAAACATAACAAATTTAGATGCTCATGAGACTCTGCTGCGACCTGAAGGTCAGTCAATATGGGAAACGAGTAGAAACAGGTAATTATCTAAACTGAGCTGTTAAAAGCTTCATGCTAAGAAAACTTTCTGACGCCATTTATATGGAGTTCTGTTATCCAAGTTGCTCCCCACTGAGTCTGAGTTGGATCGATCTTAGATAGATCTGCAGATATCAATCTAATATCGATCTCCAAGTGATTTGAGACTATGGCCGTGATAGCCTTCTCCCCAGACAGAGCTTGTGATGTGGAGGAGCAGAGTCTTAGTTTTCACGGCCAAAAATGAAAAAACACGGCAAAATAGATCGACCACAGCTTGTTTTTTTCATATAAAGCCGTGTCGGTTGCTCAGTTTATTAAAAAGAATGTTCGTACTTTATCTAATTTATGTCAGCGGCTGAAATTCAGGCTACAATTTATGTCGTGAATAATATGAATACTTGTTGAATGTTGACGGTTTTACATTTAAATTTCGTAAACTGATCCTTGAATGTGCGCCAGCGATCGTAAATGTGAGTCCGCGCACATACCGTCCGCCACTTTAGTTGCAACTTCATGTAACCCTGTGTATTCATTCAATGGCGGAAAAGCACGGGAACTCGGGAAGAATTTTAAAATAGAAATACGGCGACACAGAATATGGACATAAGAGGTTTTTTCACTTTAAAGTGCACCATTTTAAAGGTCTTTTACAAGACAAATTTCTCCCCAAAAATGTGTTCTCAGAATGCTGGAAATGCCATTTCAGAGACCCGAATTTTCAAAATGTTCCGGGGGTGCATGCCAAAGGACCCCCCTAAAAATCTCGTGTATTCGGCACTCGAAACGTACACTCCCTAATTATTAAAAACACGGCCACATTGACAAATCCTAGCTAAGACCCTGTGGAGGAGGCTAGGGCTATGAGCATTCACACTGGAATATGTAAAGGGATTACTTGAGGATTTAGAGTAACAAAAGTGAAATCTGAACAAAATAACGTCAGTGTGGACATCATTTATACAGCCTTGTCAGTAGAGATGAGCCAATCACCAAAAATTGCTGATTAGCTGATTTAATTAATTGGTGGCTGATCATGACACATAATCGGACAAAGCTGATTGTAAAATGACCAATCTGGCTGCTGCTCGACTCCACAATTTCCCGATTTATGCAAAAATGTTATTTAATACATAGGTGTCAGGAAATCCAAAAGAAATACTCTGAAAGTTTAATGAAGAAAAAGGAAGTAAAAAGAGTATGCTTTCCATTTACTCTGTTGATTGATCTGAGTGAGATCAATTTCAGACCACCTCTGGAAGTGGACTGGCTCAGATCGATATGAGATTGAGCTCAATTCTTAGTCTACCATTCACACTGGGCTCGTTTTACCTTGGATTGATCTCAATGTGCAGTGTGAATGGTGTCTTAGTCGACTAGACTCTTGGTGAATCGGGGCCATTGGCCAAAGTATTGCAGAGTTGGGGCAATGACACAGGTGAGACAAATGGTGCCACTGAGATGTGTTACTTGAAAGTCACTCAAAGGCTTTGCCACACCTGAGAAATGTTATCATCTTTTCAGTCATACACTATTTAATATTATGTGCAAGGGTAGACAAGGGACTTCCTGAAAATATACTGTGATTGCACAATATTTGGGTGTTTTAAGAACATTTTTCTATATCTCAGAAATGCAGAAATAAGATATGGACTGCTTCTACTTATATACTTATATCCAATTTAGTTCATATAACCAGATCAGCTTACAGTACGGTAGTTGATAGAAAATTCCTGATTGAAATGTTAGTGCTTCTTGATTAATTCAACATCTGAGATTTATGTGATACTGTAGATAAACCAGGAATATATAGGTGTATTATATTTCACAATTATACCATGAGCTTAAGTCGTATGAAAATATGAGATCATAGTCAACAAAGCACGATGTGCCTAGTTGGCTATGAGTTCACGTGTGATGAGAGTGAATGGTGTAATTGTTTTATAATATTATAGATACTTGTGGTATTTTTAGGTATTTCTTCATGATAAATACCTGATTTCTTGCTCATTCAATTCAGGAATATATTTTATGAGCTGAACATAATATGATTTCACGAACAGTATATGAGCTGATAGCCTGCTAGTATAAGAACCAATCAGATTGCAGAATATCTTATATCTAGTGGATGCCTATTATGCAGTATGGTATATATATATATATATATATATATATATATAGATACTGTATATATATATAGATACTGTATATAAAGTTGTAGATATTGCATATTGTTGCTTCAGTAAGGCAACGCCATCAGATAATGAATAACAAAGTGTGTTAAAGTTAAAGATAATATTGCATCAGGTTACTTCACTTACCAGTACTGTTGGATGTGAATTTGGTGGGTTGGGTATAAAATTTGGGCAGTCAACCATTTTTCCCTCAAAGTAGAAATACGATATAATAATCTCCTATCCAAATTTTTGAGTTTATTTACAAGTACATGTACATGTACTTTTGAAATGAAGACAAATATCATTCTCTCTTAGTTAATAACTTATCTCATTCCAGAGATATTCAGGTCTTTGTAACATGCAAACGAGACACATTATGACGTTATTTACTCACACAAATTTCCAGAAAGACGAATATCTCCGGAAATAATTGGTAGATTGTATAAAAACTTTCCAGATGTATGCTTACACGAATGGCACACGGTACTGTGTACAGAAATTGCTCGATATTTTCCTCAGAATTGAGAATTTTTATATTGAGTTTGTATGAGTAAATGACTTCATAAGGTACATTTGCATAATAAGGTTACTGTATTGCCACTGTAATTTATGTACACTTAACAATATAACAGTACACAAGACCATGGGCATTCGATTGTCACTTCTGCTGCAGCCTTTTTCGCTTTAATATTTCAATCCCAGGGCTTTTGTTTAAAGTGAAAGTCAACCTGTATGGTAACTTGGCTTTAAATGACAGGTTACGTCGAGGCAGAGAATGCAGTTGCACAACAACCTGAAAGCCGGTTAAAGTATGTAAACCTAAATGAATTTCAGCTGGAAAATATTTTCTTAGTTGTTGCAGAGCAGAATGTGTGACAACCCACCAGTATTGAGTCAAAAATGGTGCAGCAGTGATAACCTGAACATGGGTCAGTTGACTTCGTATGTTTGATGGCTTGAATTTACTTACCAAAAACATCGATGTAGATCTATTTTTTCTGATAATTAAAAGAGTTTTACAATGAGATCATGGAAGGTGATTTGGCCGGTCAATTGTTGACCTGATGTACTGTAACGCCTATGAAACGAAAAATTTATCTCTGTTTTTATATGGTGGGACTTTTGTTTTTATGAGGTGGGACAAAATTGGTGTAATTTTTCCACTTTTACATAAAAAATAAAGCACTTTCCGTGGTCGTGATTGAAAAACCGATACCACTATAAGATTCAGCGCATCAAGAAGTACCAAAATGGGTCAAAAACAGAGTAGAATATGGGCGCTTGAAGGTACAGTACTTCATCTTATGAAATATAGTGGGTCCGTAGTTCGCATCAGGGTTTGGATTGGGATTAAGATTAGGTTAGGGTTAGGATTATGTTAGGGGTTAGGATCAGGTTCGGTATGGATCCACTATATCTCATAATATGAAATACTTACCAAATCGGGTAATTCGAGCGCTGCATGTATCACAAGCTTATTCATTTGACATAGTTTGTCATTTAAGCTCAGGAAGTCTGTTAGAATGGGACAGAGCTGAGTATGTTAACACGGTGTAGGATTGAGTTTTGGAATGAGCAAACTCCTCTTGAAAGAGGACGAACAAGAAGATGGTTAAAACGTCTAGTAAACTGCAAAGCAGGGTGACCAATGTCGCTATGATGTGTAAGAAAACTAGTCGATAAAGAATCAACAGGTTTTTAGTAGTAAGGGCAGAAATTTCTGAATGATTTGTGTGTGGAGAAGTCAGCTGATTTAATTGACAATAAACGTTCTACATTATGCCTTGTGTGTTTTACTGCGCTTTAATTCAGCACTTTTGACAGCATCTTAATTTAGCATTAGTATCGTGTATAGGCTACAGTCTAATATATACAGCCGTCTAAGCCAAGAATGCAAGATAAGACCAAAGTTTCTCAAACTCATTAATAATTCATGAGAATTTTACTCAATCAGACAGCTCCATTCCATCACGTGAATGGGCTGTGAAACACCGGTTAAACACAACCTCGTACCCAGCAACTGTTGACTTTTTCTGTTTTTCTGCAGGGGTCTTCTCAGTGCCCGGGGAGGGAGCGCCCGGGATAGGAGGGGAGTGGAGCGAGGGAAGAGAAGACCCTTGGTAAAGGCTGGTCACGTGACTCCAAGGATATTGGATTATTTTGTAACCTGGCTTATTCTCGCTTATATCATCCGGGGGCCTGATCGCTGTGAAAACATACCACAAACTTCTATAATTGAAAGTATAAACAGTATACGGATAATTTAAAAAGATTACAATTTATTGGACAGACAGTACGGACTGCAGACAAGTTGAAAGCCTTGAAAGATGGTGGATTACTTCGAAAAATACGTTGATTTACTGGACATTTGTTGCTGTCATAAGATAAACATGATTAGTATTTAAAATAATAGTCATAGTCTGACTGTATTAAAATTGTAAATTCGAACTGTTCTGGCGTTGATCATAGGGACTTTAAGATCTACGACGGCAACCTAGGACGGCGATGGCAGTAAAAGCAACACAAATTTTAGCATTTGAATGAAACCACGGTCGATTGACTTGCGTATTTGACACTCCAAGCTTGTTTTATGATCTCCAAAACGCTTCAATATTCCTAAAACGAATATAGTGTCTGTTAAGTCACATCTCTCATCTCTCCGCGAGTTACCGTCGTTGGCCTAAAGACGTGAAAATGCTCTCAGTGGCGTTGGAAACAGAACGAGAACGGCGTTGAAATTACTCTTGGGAATAAAATTTATTCATTCTTATTGTTTCGCATGAAGATTCTTTTGTTTGAACGACGTCCCCGTCCTAGGTTGCCGTCGTAGATCTTAAAGTCCCTAATGTTTATCTTATGACAGCAACAAATGTACGGAAATCAACGCGTTTTTCGAAGTAATCCACCATCTTTCAACTTCTGTCTGCAGTCGGTACTGTCTTTCCAATAAATTGTAATATTTTTAAATTATCCATATACTGTTTATACTTTCAATTATAGAAGTTTGTGGATGTTTTCACAGCCATCCGGCCCCCCGGACTGATATAAGCCAGGTTACAAAATAATCCAATATCCTTGGAGTTTACCAGGGTCTTCTCTTCCCTCGCTCCACTCCCCTCCCATCCCGGGCGCTACGAGGTTGCGGTAAAACCAGGGCGCTTATATACTGGGCGGTGCAACGCCTATTGGGAAGCTGATCGACGTGTGATGCGGGGCCTGGTTACGATAATTGCTATTCACCGGTCAGCGGTTGGTACAATGCTTTATAACATGAATCTTTTCCTTAGCAACGATTTGTGCTTGGGTAACTAGGTATAAAGTTATATAAACAGATCTAAATTCCTAAATAAAGCAGTAAAATTAAAATGAAAACGTAAATATGGCTATAAAAGTGGATGTAGAAGAGATTTTAAATTTGTTTGAGGTCCACAACTCAACAATAACATTCAATATACAACTAGTTGTTCAAGTATTTCCATTGAAAATTTAATAACATTTGTACAAACTCTGCCAAAAAATGTTTACACAAAACAGACAATTGAGGAAAAACTTATTACAATGGCACTAGGAACAGTTCTTGATTCCACTCAATTCGGTCTTGTGCAAGAGTTTATTGATTATATCTTAGAGCTGTTTCAAACATGTCTTCATGATGTTGAAAGTTAAACAAATCTAAAAAAAAGAGCAGTTGACTTGGAGAAATATTTTGCCAACAAAAGAACCATTGGCAACCATAATATAGCCTTGGAGAAATCATGGGAACAAATTATTTTCTCTTCTAGTAGCAGCAATGATTCAGAACTGTCTGTCAGTACAACATTACTTCAGGAGATTCTGAAACATTTTTGGTCAACTGCTATTAACATTCCTGTAAAGAATAAAAAAACAATATACATGCATATCAGAAAAAACAAACTAATGTGATCATGTGGCAAAGAAATTTTAATAAATGAATATAGAGAAGTAGTTCTTCAGCCTGTAAAGGTAATTTTCCACTATATTCCAGTGGTGTAGGAGATGTCTTAAATAAACCATTGACAATATCTGCAACGGGTTGATCCCAAATGGTTTCCTGGGGCTGGGGAAGCATCAGACTTCAGTGCTCTGGCCAACTGAGTAAGTTTGATAATTCTCTGATAATCTAGGACGCTTGCAGTACAGTCTTGTACCATTGACATCACACAATTTAACAGTAGATAGTTTTGTTTTCTCACAAAATGCATGAAATTGAAAATATCGTTTTAGAAATCGTCAACTTGCTATTTTTTCAAATCTTTGCAGTGTTAAACGCAATCATATAAATCGCCATCAGCCATAGATCAATGTTCGATAGAAGGAACATCATTTGTATAAGGGGTAGGTTATGTTTTCATATAAAAATGGGAAAATTATCCACTCCGAAATTCGTTGTTTTTATGAAAACTGAGAAGTGTATCCCTAAGCTATGTCGCAAGAAAATTTCAGGGTGAAGAAAAGTGTTTAACACACCAAGCGCTCGTTATATCTTTAATATTCGATATTTTGCTAAAAGCGTAGAAGTGGGAAACTTCCTCAGACTTAACATTCATTTAATTTTAACAATCACAAGATTTGGGGCATATAACGACATGACAACAGAGAATCACAAGATACCATAATTATGTATCTTGTTTGTTTTAGCCGTAATGTTTTAAACATTAAACTCGTGAAGAATAAGCCTTGAAAAGGGACAACTTTCAGCCATGATAACTCCCAATTATCCACTCCGATTTTTAAAAAAATTTTAAGATAGAAGTATACGATAATAATATTCAACATACCTGAATGTCTTGCTGTAGATTTGAAGAGAACACATGAAGCGCTCGTGGTGAAATTTAGTCTCCATTTAAGTCATCAAAATATCAAGGCTACCTCTACAATAAGTTGCATGTAATGCTCTTTTTTAAGTAAAATACATACTGATACGTTAAAAGAACATCCCTTTTATCTATATTTTAATAAACCTTCTTCTCACACAAAACCGTTTGAGAAAAATCAACGATAATTTGTCAGTAACCAAAATGTCGATTTTTTTGCAATTTCGCTAAAAACACGCTCGTGCCAGTCCCCTTCCGCATCACACGTCGATCAGCGAATTATCTGGCGTTGCACCGCCCAGTATATAAGCGCCCTGGGTAAAACACTGCATCAAACACTAGCGTTTCATTTATGTTAATTAAACAAGAAAGACGATACAAACATCCGCAAGTCCCACAACGGTGGCTCATTGGTTCATTATAACAGATATAATAATATGATTTAAAAATATGTATAATTATTGTCCTTATTATTTGAATATATTTTAAAATCTTCTGTTTCCATATTGATCATATTGATCATATTGTCTTATCAGTGTTTTAAAAACGGCCAGACGTTTCTCGTTTCTGATACTGTCTGGCAGCTTGATGTTAGTTTCTGGTCTTGGGATAACCATCTTTTCCACTCCTCTCAGGTTGCTATTTTTCTTTGTTATGATGTTCTGACAAAGTTGGTCTAGTGCATCACCGTTACAACATTTATGGAATGTACTCAATAACCTTTGTTTGTATGTACTATTTAGTGTCTTCCACCCAGTTTTTAGCATCACATCATGGCTGGGTAAATCCCAGTCTAACCTATAGATTATGCGTGCAGCTCTTGTGTGCATTCTTTCCAATATATTAATTTGTTGTGTCTCAAATTTGTCCCCAGATTCTTTTCCCGGTAAAAGCCGTAAAACTGTCTTGAAGCGACTCAACTCAAGCAAATGCAATGCTACAACTAGGAATACCAGAAATTAGGAAAACTTTGTAGAACCGAATAAGTTATGCTACTACAAAATACAAATAACGAAATACAAGTGTAAATTGCCAATGGGCAATGGTTTTTAAAACTTCTTATAATTAAATTTAATGAACGCTAAGCGACCCATGTTGCCTGGAAGGAGTGCGCACGCTTCTTTGAGACGATGTTCCTGTCAACGAAAAGATCGTTGTGAAGTGACAGAGGACGATGGACAAGAAAGATACGAGAGAGCTAGACGCGTCAAAGCAGGCCATTCGTTTTTGTGGTAACACCTATAATCCAATAATTATTGAGTATTAACTTTGCCGTCTCTGCGATAGCTGAAATGGTTTGACTCAACAGACAAGACTTCAGATCATATGCATATTCTGCAAATTCAGTGTTGCCATTATTTGTGAACAAAGCTTCGTCGAAATCATTCTGATTTCCATCCGGAGCGGGAAGAATACAACCCAGCTCCGGCAGCGCTCCGGCGCACAGCACTAGCTATTATTAGGAGAAGTTAGATACTGGTGACCCGTTGGGCATAAAGGGATAAGCATTTTTCTTTCATTTTATTTTAGTGACCAGTCATTCCCAAACCTTATTGACAGATTAAGGTGGACTCATCTGGGCTACCAGTTTGACTATAACAATGTGGAGTATAAACCAGAAACTTATTATGGTTTTCCAAAAGACTTGGCTAACCTAACCTGCCACATTGCAAGAGCATTTGGTTATCCTGACTACAGACCAGAATCCGGTGTTGTCAATTACTATCCCTTAGGCTCAAGTATGGGGGGACATGTTGATAAGTATGAAAATGATCTTTCTCAGCCGCTGGTCTCTCTGAGCTTTGGACAGTCAGCAGTTTATTTGATTGGTGGAGAGACAAATGATGTTCGACCAATAGGTATTTACGCACTATACTAACCTTAAGCTATTTTGTAAAATATCATTTTTAAAAGGTGTGTTCTGATTGGCTAAAAGCCGTATTTCTACTTAATAATTAGATTATGAACTCTCAATTTCTATTTAACAATTAGTCACTGAAGTCGAGGTAATTATCGGTGAATAAACGATAATCACCGAGACTGAGGTGTCTAATTGTTTTAGTATAATATCAGGCCTGAACTGAATATCCAATTGAGAAGTTTTAAACAGACAGTTTGAACTGTGTTAGATATAATTTGTAAATCCAATGCTCGATGTTTTCTTCACGCTTGACAGCTTTCAAAAACACACTAACGATCAAAACGGACGTAAAAATACAAATAATTATACGATAAACAACTTCCTTACCCTTAGACAGTTCTATCTTGAGAGAAATACGATATATACAATATCTTTATGCTAATATGAAGTTTTTGGGCGCTTTCTTGGTATATGCACAACCGAATTACTAACACATCCTATCTGCCGTCGTTCATGCCGTCGTTTTTTTAAAAAACGAGGGATATGTTACATGCATTATAAAGTAATTTTGATCGAAATTTTGGTTGGAGAGAAACTGATCAAATTGAAATTTGATGCGATCATAATTGGGTTGTGCATATACCGAGAAAGAGCCAGTTTTTGAGCCCTTTCGACGATTTTTTAGTTATAATATAGTCGCCATTTGAAAAATTCGTCATGTTTTAGAAACCATACATCAAAATGATGATTCCGGGAGGGGACTCGAACGAATAAGTTTGGTTACAAAAAACACTTTTTCAAGTTCTCAGAGTTACTGGCCAGTCAGCCAATTAGAACTCGTTTAAGCTCAGAAATTATACTAAGAGGTATAGTTAACGATAGTTAAGGTGATAGTTAACGAGGACGAAGCCTGAGTTAACTATCGCCTCATATAAATTACTAGAGCGAATAATCCAATTGGTTTAGTAAAAATTAACTTATGTACGTTATTCCTTCAAATTTATTTCGAAAAACAGATATAAGCATTGTTTTTTTGCGAAAAACTCATCGCGTCGCTACTAGATAGTTATCGACAATTAGATAGGGAGTAGCGTAGCCAATCAGATTGCAGCATTTGCATTAGAGTACTATAGTAAATTTCCCCGCCATTTTTTAAGTCAAACTAAAGTTTGCTAAAATGTTTTTAAAAAGTTTAAAAAAGGTTTACGAGTGATGTTTTAAAATAACATTCATTTTGCTCGCACAATTCAGTCGCATTGGCGAGTAAGGCGAATTTATATTTTCATGATTTAATAAATGAACGTTATTCCTACGTATTACTTACGAAAACATTTTCTCCGTGTTTCCATGCGTTACCGTAATTTCTGTATTAAGCCCCCCTTCTCTTTTAAGCCCCCCTCTCTATTAAGCCCCCCCTATTTGAAAGCAAGGAAAAAAATAAGCCCCCCTTCTCTTTTAAGCCCCCCCCCCTCTGTTAAGCCCCCCCCCCCCCACTAATCAATACTACAGGATTTCAAAGATATAATATTTTATTCATGGTCTTTACTGTATTGACATTAAGCTTCATATGTTTCAGTTTGTCGGCCTTTTTTTCTAGTTCATTCTTTAAAATATATACCAATGCCTTTTCATTTGATATCGCTTTGAAGCGTCCTGGGACCACAAGTCCGTCTTCTAAATACCTTGGACCACGTTACGTTAACTTAACCTAAATGTATGTTTACTATTTTACTGCACCTTGATTAAAATTCTATGTCTGCATTTATGGTGCAAACAGACTTGTTGTATATATTTAGATTAAGCCCCCCTTCTCTTTTAAGCCCCCCTCTCTTTTAAGCCCCCCCCCTCAATGATGTTTGGAAAAAATAAGCCCCCCGGGGGCTTAATACAGAAATTACGGTAATTATAGAAACACTCGTTAAAGTTTGGGAGAACTCGAAATCGCCATCTTGCTTTTTCATCGCGGGAGTAGAAACAGTCAGCGGTGTGTACCGTGACGTCATTGTCTCAAACCTAATCTAGTTATATTTAAGAATTTTGAGCCCAGCTCTTAATTACATTTATTCTACGTTACGCTTTCCGCCCGAAAATATATATCGAAGTATATGACTTAGCTAGACCACAATAGCTAGCTTAGCTGTTGTGGTCTAGTGGTTACCACGCATGTCTATGAGCTGGGAAACACAGGTTCAAATCCTGGGTCGGACCACCACTCAGGGTCTTAAACATTATTGAGGAGAAAGAGCTGCCTTTGCAATAATACCAGTAAATGGTAAGACTTTCGGGTCTTCTCGGATAACGACCTTAAGTATGGTTATACCTGTCGTAGGCTCTCGGAACCCTATCAGTTGGGCTTCTCGCCTGTTCGGGTATTCCGTTCACCTAAACGAGTGATAAATATAATAAACTAAACTAAAGTCGCAATATAGTAGTTTGGCGTTATGAAGATGCTCGTAACATATTTTAAAAGTTGAATAAACCATCTAAAACAGGATGACTAGCGGCTAAACAGAGGAATGGCACCTTCTATTTTATAGTAGATTACACCAAGTTCTCAATATATTAGTATTAGGTTATAGTACTGTAAGTAGGTTATATTAATTGGATTATGGTATTTTGCGAAACGAAACAGGTTTGCAAAACGAAACGACAATTTGCAAAACGTGTCTTAAAGCTAGTTAGGTGGGCTGTTAGGGTTAGGATCTTTGTTGTTTTAATTGGGGTCGGTTATTATTATCCACCTGGTTAGGTAAATTGTTGTTTCGTTTCGCAAACCTGTTTAGTACAGGAAACCTCAAAAATAACCCTAATACTGATAATACTAATATACTAACTGAGTAACTGTAATTACTATAACCTATATAATCACTACAACGTATATTGAGGACTTGGTGTAATCTACTATAAAATGGAAGGTGCCATTCCTCTATTTAGCCGCATGTAACAGGATGTTGTACCGCCATTTTGAACCGTTATAATGTCATGTGCTGGTAATCGTACTTTTGTGCTACCTATCGTGGAGCCATGTATTGCCAAGTTTTTGTTGTAATAGCGATTACGAAAATAACGTTGAGAAGAAGCTTTATTTCTTTGCATTTCCACCAACACTGACCACTTAGTCCAGCACATGACGACCTTTATACGCGTTACGTGCACTGTTAAGTCACATACTTTGATATAGGAGGTACTTATTTTGTATTGCCAATGTTCTTCAACAATTATCGTACTCATTAAGTGAACTTAAAATATAGTTTTGCCTGCATTTGTTTTGAAGCTTTGTTTGTGAAAAGTGGTGATATTATTGTGATGACCAAACAGTCCAGATTGGCCTACCATGCTGTACCATGCATTGTTAAAGTTGGTACGGACGACGAGCCTCCCAGATGCTTGACGTGGGACGAGTGTTGTCATGACAACGAAGATACAACCCCATTTAAAGAACTACGTGAAACCAATGAAATCGATTGTCCTGTGTGCAAAATATATCATGATCACGAGGCCGTGATTAAACGACAACAGACATTTGCCAAGAGTAGGAAGGAATGGCGGCCATTTGCCTCGTACCTTGCCACGACTAGAATAAACATTAATGTACGTCAAGTTCACAAACCTCAAGAAAATATTCAGCTAAATCTAGTTTGACGTAAGAAAAGCCGCGGGGAAGCGTGGTGGGTATAGTGCGTGTGTCGATATATATAGGAAAATGTCGCTTAAAATTTTGTTTGCAACTCGCGGAGTTTCACTGGATGCGGTTGCCTAAAGATCGCATCCAGCGTGAAACTCCGAGTTGCAAACAAAATTTCAACACAGAAACGCGATTTCACAGCAGAGTATGTGATTGCAACGTCAGAGTCTCAACACGTGACAAAGCTTTATGGAAATTATACGATAAGTTACAATAGAAAGTTTTCCCCAAGTAGCTTTATATTCATACACAACTAGCCACGTGTTGAGTCTTTGACGTCACTTCCTCTAATCGCAACCTAAACGTCCCGGAACATGTTTGAGTAATGGCGGCCGTATAATCTCGTATAAAAACAGTCTGAAAAGGCGACTTCCTATGCTCGCAATTGCTTGATATTTGGCAAGTTAAGTAAGAACACCGTGCTCTTTACAAATATGTAAAAATTTGGGATACCAAAAATTTGATCACAGGGGCACTTTAACAAATAGATGCCATTTTGTCGTTGTCTTCATGCACACGTTAGAATGTGGTATAAGAACAAACAAGTGGCCCACGAGACGGAGTCGAGTGGGTCCCTGATGTTCTTACACGTTCTGACGTCTTCTGTCGATCTATAACTGAACAGACAACGGAAAAATCGAATCTATTTGTTTTATACAAAAAAATTCAAGATCTTGCGGGATTTTGGGGTGCATATAGAAAAACAAGTCCGCTGACGTGGATTTGAGCATGTTCGATATTTTAAGAAAACTAAGTATGTTTTCTTGAAAAATACTTAACTCTACGAGCTCTAAAATATCTTAGGTGAAAGATAATTGATCTGTTGACAACATACGTACAGCATGTACGTATAGCATGCTTAGTTTTATTAAAAAAAGTGCCCCTAATTTTTTATTGTCTTATTTGGAAGAACTTTTAAAATGACAAAGTAACTTCTTTTGAAGATTTTCACTTCTTCGCTTTCTTTTTTGAGATATATCAGTTTGTTTGATATGCAAATATCTGGAATTTCGTCACACATGCATAATGAGTTATCAGAGAATATTATATATCTTTGCATTCATGAAATAAAAACACTAAAGTGTGAATAACACGTGTGCGTGTTTCTCCCACAACACCAAACTTCTTGGTTTTAAAGGATTTCGTTTGAGAATGAAAGAGATATACACATTTCTCCAATAAGTCATTATGCATGTGTGACGAAATTCCAGACATTTACAATCAAACAAACTGATATATCTAAAAAAGAAAGCAAAAAAACGAAAATCTTCAAAAGAAGTTACTTTGTCATTTTAAAAGTTCTTCCAAATAAGACAATAAAACATTTTGAGGTTATGGGCACTTTAAAAAACGTGGAAAATCGAACATGCCCAAATAACAATATCGCAAATATCCGGTTAAAACTTCGATGCAATGAGCTTTTGAAAGCATGGGTACTGTGCATGTCGTTTAGTGAAACACCAAGAAAAAACCCCAGAAACGCAGCCGAAACCTAGACTCTGGCTACCACAGTAGTCCGAGTTATAATCAAAACATTTTTCCTTCCTTTCTTTCAGTTGTTTCTCTCTGATAGTCATCTGTGAATTTCTACTAAAAGTTCACCGATAATCACCTCGACTTTTTCAAAATATTATTTTATAATGTAAATGGTTTACATATTTATATACTGTGGTCCAAAATTTATTTTTATAAACATTTTTAGATAATTTTTGAAAATATTTTATATTTCTTTTATTAAGAGCTTATTACTGAGCGTGAGGTCTCTACACTGAAATATCGGACCGACATTTTTAGTAAGGTCCGAGCGAGCACAGCGAGCCGAGGTTCGTGCAAGAGGTCGGATATTTATCTGTACAGACCGAACAAGCGAGGTCAATAAGCTGTTTATTATATGGCCTGAATTATGAAAACGTTTTGGCAATAATGTGTATGGTTTCGCTAGCATGTATTTATTAAAGATGAACAGTTTTCATGTCACTTGCAGTTTACTTCGTGGTGTTCGTATACATGACAGTTTAAATCCTCTGACTTTTGCATTGATGCACTGAATAACAGAATTCTCTTGTTTTTGTCTTGTTGTTTTTGTCACTCATATCAATATTTTAACTAAGATGAGTTAAGCTGCTATTATAAATTAATTTTCTGATATTTTGATGAGTTTCGCAATTCCTGTGCTAAAATAATATTAGCAAATATATATATATTAATTAATTATATCCAAAACAGTGGATAGTGCTTTTCGCGCAATCTGATCTCGGGATATCCTGCACTATTCATTGTTTTGCGAACAAATTACAAGATGGCGTTCTCGTGAACGTTTGTCTTTTTGCATAATTTAAAGCAACTGGAGTAAAACCAGGCAGGTAGAAAAGAATTACTGTATCTATAGCGAAATTACTTTACGAGTATTTATGGCAAAACAAGTTGCCAAGGGATGACGTGCTCCGAACTCACACTCGTTTGAATGAATTGACTGTTGTCAGTTTTCGTTCGCATGTATGAAAAGGAAAAAACTCCGCAATACTCCCTCGATATCAACCTTTAAAATTTAGGATACGATTTGAAGAAGTTGTATTGCCTCTCACATAGCATACGCGATAACATTTACGAGCATTAAAAATCATTCTCACAACAAAAATTTAATATGACGGCTTCGGCCGTAAAAATTACACAGGTCACAGGTTGTAATACTGCCGGGTTACCGAATCACATTTGTTGTTTTAATGAACTGAATACTAAGCAAATGACCTGGGAAACATGCATAAAAAAACAGGAAATATTTATAAATGAAAGAAAATACAAAACATGAAGCATTGCACTGACAGAACTGAAAACCGCTTTAGATTTCAACGTTTGAAAAGAACAACTGTCGTTGTTATCACCCAGAATTCAACAGTCATTTTGTCATCAGATTTTTCTGTTTATATAGTATTTAAATTTTACATTTGGGATACAATCCACTCGTCTTTGGCCTTGCTTTGCTCCGTTTGAAAAGGCTTTCAAAATGACAGGTAGCTGTCAATAGTATAAACGACTCCTGGGGAACGTCACCCTTGCGAGAATTTAGCTTCGGCTTGCGTTTTGCGACAATTCCTGGTTACGTTTTAATGAAACTAAACCAAAATGTCGGTGAATAGTGATGGCTATTTACCTCGACGCTTCGGTAAATATCCCCACTATTCACTTCCACAGTCTTCGGTGAATAATTGTTAAATATTAAAGCCGACTTTAAAAGGGCGAATTCCTTGTGTATGCGTTGGCTTATATGACGAGCCAATTATAAGATGCAATTTATTTTATAATGAGTTTTTTATCGGTCTGATATTGATTGAAGTAACCGGGTAAGCCATGTGTGGGTAATCCAAATTGATGTATTATCGCGGGTAAAATGTTTTTCAAAAGTTTAATTAAATTATCAACCGCATTCTTTCTCGCTTCTGTGGCTCTTCTCAGCTTTGAGGTCATGAGTCCTGCAGTAACGGCAGCTTTGTTGTTTCTCTGTTCGCTTTTCTTTACCAGAGGCACGGTGTTTGCTTCAAGTCTTGTTCGTCGTTGTTCGCGAGAGCCTAAAATCCCTCAGATTCCATTGCATAATTTCTGGAAATATCATTTGAAGTCTTCTCGGTTTCTGTACGGCAATGCCGTGTTAAAGAAAAGTCTGACATGTCGGGCAAAAGATGGAATACATCCCAATTTCTTGACATCCTTGATGACTTTGGTTAACGAACTTGAAAACGAAAGAGAGTGTTCGTTTGACGAAAGCGAATGGATACGGTTGACGAAGAAACTAGTTGGACTAGCACAGGAGAAAGGAATAACAAATGAAAGTGACTCGGATATTTATGTAATACCGAATTTCCTGACCCCACGCCAATGTCAAACTCTTATGGATATACACGAAAGCATTAGCAATAGTAGCATAGATAAAAAGTGGAAGTTCGCTACGACAAAGCAATTACTCGAGGCTGTGCATAAAGTTTCGCTCTCTCCAAACGAATACGACGTTTTCTTTGATTTATCGAGTGACTGCGATGGTGGAAGACTGGAAGGTTTTAAAATTGGAGAAAAGTTGGCGAAATTCCTGAACATTAGTTCCAGTGTGTTGGTCCCGAGAGGAGAAAGTGTCTTTGTGGACTTTGTGGAGGAGCATATTCAGAAAGTTGTTGGGTTGCCAAGAACAAATGCATTTCATACACAGTTAATAAAATATCAAACCAACAGTGAGGTAAAATAAAACAAGTGGATAAACTGGTTGATTTTTTTATTCTGTTTCAGGAAAACGCGCGCTCTTATTGACACTAAGCGTGCTGTGTATCTCGATAAAAGCGTGCCGACGTGATACGTGTTTGATATGTCCGTTTTACGAATTTTAAAGTAGTTTTTATCCCAACAAGAAGTCAAGGAATGACTAAATATAAGCGTAATTAAGTTTACTAAAACAACAAAATGTTTATATACAATTTTGACAGCATTTTCATCGCTAGGAAGCAGACGAAATATGTTAACGAAATCAGCGTAGCCACACCGGTGGCGCTATAGAGTGTAACAAGCGCTTCATGAGACAATTTCGTTTATTTTATTTACAAATAACTTTTGTCGTAGAGCCATTATCGATTAGCATCAGGCGCGTAGGAACTGTAGCGGCAGTAGACTAGGGGAGATTTCAGGCGATATGTTGACGAACTCGGCGATTTCCTGCAATCCTTTTGTTTCTCGTTCCGCGGAGTTTTCAAAATACCCATGTTTTCGGAGAAAAGGAGTTTAGAGATTTATTTAAAAGAAATTGAATGATTTGCAAGAAAATATATCTAAATGCCGTTCTTGTTCTATATAAATTATATCTAAGAGCATTTTCACGGCTTCAACTTTTCGAGAACTGCGGCTTAATATGGACTATTTTACATGCACTACATATATATCGTACGTTAAAACAACGAATATATGACCTAAAGATGACAAAACAACATATATAACTCTTAAAAACATATTCAAATCTTGGAATAGGTGTTTTTCCCTCTTTAGTTTCCATTTAGTACGTTCAGTAAACCTGTGGCGCTGTAACTGTGTGTGCTATTTTCAAAATAGGTAAACATTGACAATAATTATAAGCACAATATAAACGCGAAAAATGCTAACAATTATCTGGTGGCATAATTCCACAAAAATACGGGGGGTTAGGGTTAGAAAACTCGTTAGGCCCGCGGGGGGTTAGGGTTAGGATAAAAGTTGTTTCGGGTTAGCCAATCAGATTGCTTCCCATCGCAAGTGATCCCCAAAAAATGTTCTGCCTGCCGCATTGGAAGCCTCTACGCAGGAGAGAGCATGTGACATGTTGTTCATCACAAAATAAAATTGCAACAATTAAATATGTGATGATTTACTATCATCACTTACTGATATTTTAATAACATTACAGGTATCAGTATGGGTGTTTCGCCTGGGTTTGTCTAAAGCTGGTTACTTCATGTAAGCCTGTCCCCAATACAACTATAATCCTAACCAAAATTTTGTGTCAAGACACAAAAATTGGCATACATGAAGTAGTGCTCAATTATTGAATCTGATGGTTACTGCTTCTCTCAAAATGTATGAAATGGCGTTTAAGAGCCTTAGAAAATCAAATCCTTAGATGTTTCTCGCACCTTGGTGCTCGCTCCTGGCCTACCTACTTATTAAATGATTCCTACACTTTGCACGTGTCTCTCATGTTTTTTAATATCCCTCGTGCCGTTATAATTCGATAATCACACGCGACACTTTTATTGCTTAAATATTCAATGTAAATTTCGATGCACAATGTAAATTTCTGCGAATTATTAGCACCAAAATTCTTTACTTAATCATAATTTGACACGCAATTTTATTTATATATATTTTGTTTATATATACATGTATATATATATTGTTTATATATATATATATTTGTCAGGAATCCTCCTTCTCAAGTTTAAAAACATTTATAAAAACATCAGGATAAAAACTTTAAAACTTAATTAAATGTTTAATAAAGTTTTAAAGTTTTTATCCTGATGTTTTTATATATATATATATATATATATACAATCATTTTCAAAAGCGTTGGGACACTCACAAGGTTTATGACTCATTTCCTCTTTTTGTGCCCCTGATCAATGTTGTACGCCATATCTACTGCGAATTTCGTCGAAATGATAACTTGTTTCGCTAGACAACATTGTAAAGGGAGGGGGAGGGAGGGAAAGTAGACCCATTGTCAAATAGATGATGTAGCTAGATGAAGTATATGTTAGAAAATCTCAGGTGTCCCAACGACTTTTGAAATTGATTGTAGATACACTCCATAGGCATAAGCGAATTCAATTTCTTATTCGAAAATGTCAAACTGAACAATTTTCTATTACTTTTGGGCCAATGTTTTCATGATTTCATCACTCGTATTAGTGTATATATATTTTAGCGGACGCCATGTTCGGCCTAGATTTCAGGTTTTGTTGCAGCGTGAATATGGGCGCGAATATATTTTCATCGCATCCAGCTTTTGTGGCGATAGTTCACTCGGGTTTCGCCCTCGAAATCTCGAACTCATAATCTAATTGTTATATATACAATTTAGAAAACGAGGGCTCGTTGTCTAATTGTTCATTAGATAGCGAGTGCAATATGCTTGCATAATTTGCATTAGACTGCTAGTAAATCTAATCATTCATTTTTTATTCGTTCATTTAGTACCGAGCACACACTGATTGTCACGATATTGAAAACGACCGAATGGCTACTATCATTATTTATCTAACCGACGTTGAAGAGGTAACAAACAAACAAACAAACAAACAAACAAACAAACAAACAAACAAACAAACAAACAAGGAAGCAAACAGAATAGTCTAGCTGTTAAGGGGTGAATTGTGCGTTTTGTGATACAAGCATGAAACATGGCAAGTAGATATAGAGTTACTAGTGCTGATGACTTTCTGATATAGAGGCAACGCAGATTTTTTCCTGGTTCCCACAAAATTTTTTTCAAAAAATTTTTCTTCCAATTTACCTATTAAAGTACTATCTTATAAAAAAGTGAAACTTCAAAGTTCACTTTTAGCGAATATCACCAATATCATTAGAAAGTTTGCAAAAAACTATATGAAGGACGAGTTGTACTTCGGAAGAAGCGGGTTGTACGATTTTCCATGCTCGTTTTGAGTTACAGAAGGCTAAACCCATTTTGTAGCATTTTGCGGCATTTTCCACATTTATGAGCGTCAATAACTCCATATATATAGGCTTAGAAAATCGTCCTACCCGCTTGAATGTCTTTCATATAGTTTTTTGCGAACGTTCTAATAATATAGGTGATATTCGCTAAAAGTGAACTTGAGATTTTCACTTTTTTATAGTACTGTACTTTAATAGGTAAATTGGAAGAAATACTCGATTTTGTGGCAACCAGGAAGAAATCTGCGTTGCCTCTATATCAGAATATCATCAGCACTAGTAACTCTATCTTATTGCCAAATGTCATGCTTGTATCACAAAACGCACAATTGAGGCAAAATTTCGGGCTTAACCGCCGGGCTAGAATGAAATGTGTTAACGACAACTAGCGCATACACGTTCATTTTGTTTGACGCGACTTAAACAGTTTTTATACTCCAGAGTTGAGGGACACGACATGTGCTTTATTTCTCTGCAGGGAGGTGAGACCAAATTCCCACTTTTAAATAAAACTATCCAACCAAAACGGGGGATGGCTGTTGTATGGAAAAAGTAAGTCAGTGTAGTGGCCTTGACGTAATTATATAGGCCTAAATTTAGATCTTTACTTTACTATACAAGCATATGAAACATGAACGATCTTCAGAAACCCGAACAGGGAAGTTTCTGAGGATTTCTGAGAATCGTCCATGTATTATATGTCTACTCCAACATTCAGTACAGTAATGTTTCGAAAAAAGGCCTGGGACGAGCCACCTGTAACGTAGCTTAAGGAATGTGATGAAGTCACTGATCTCTAAATAAAGACTGGATCGAGCAACTGTTGTTCAGTAGATGCCACTGGTAATATTTCACGGCGGCCATCTTGAATGGACCACGCTATATTGTTTTACTGTAGGCGATAGAGACTATTTGTCTCTGATTTTTTAAGATGCTAAAATGAAGCAGTTGTCTAAGGTTTTCCTGTAATTTAGAACACAAACTACGGCTCCATTACAATAATAATGAAGCCTGGATTACCGCCACGCGCTAATTCCGGCCGCCACGCACAACTGATTTATTTTAGCATCTTAAAAGATGAAGACAGACAGGGACGGATCAAGCATGCGCGGGGCCCCTGGCATATTTGCGGTTGCCGAGAAAAGAAAACAAGTCAGAGGGACGCTAGGAAAATTGGGAGAAATTAACCCCCAAAAAGGCGCATAGTAATGTAATATTTGGTTTGGTCATTCATTGCATTAGTTGTATTAAATTAGAATCACGAGACCTTAAATAAACAGCGAGGCACAAAAAGGGCTCTTACTTCGCGTACCGGACAGAGAAATTTAGCACTGTAATTTATAGAACTGCCTCGTTCTTTAAAAAATCCCGTTTATTTTTATCCTGGAATTGTCCAATTCATGAATGAAACCTATTAGAGATAAAATAAACGGGATATTTTAAAGAACGAGGCAGTTTACTAACATTTTACTCGTGCGCATTTCCGTCTCCGGTACACAATTTAGTAAGAGCCCCAAAAAGCTGCGGGGCCCCAAAAAAGCGCGGGGCCCCTGGCACTTGCCCAAAGTGCCCTCCCCTTGATCCGCCCCTGCAGACAGATAGTCTCTGTCTTACGCCTATAGTAAAACAATATAATGTGGTCCCAAGAAGATGGCCGCCACATCCGGCTTTATTTTCTGAACAATAGTTTCTCGATTCAGTCTTTATTTAGAGATCAGTGGATGAAGTGAAATTCCGTTTTCTACGTCAGAATCAATTGAAAACCCAAACACAACACATCTATCTGGCATGTTGCTCCCTTCGATGATAACTACACAACAGAATACACGAGCAAATAACTCTTATGAGCGACTTCCGTCCCTTAAGTTTAGTTACCGGGGAAATAGCACTATTGGCCATGTTTAAAGAGAGATATATATCGGAAACGAATGGAGAAAAAACTGTAAAAGAACTTATCAACTATTTTGGCGTCCTCCATACAGAAAGGGGTTTATATGCACTAAAAGTAACACTGTTTGTTTTGGGGGGAAAGTGTCCCTTTAATATTAAAGTGTAATAATAATAATAATAATAACTTTAATTTCTATAGCGCTTACAACTATAAAAATATTCTGAAGCGCTTTACAAGATTAAAATACAAGAATTATAAGATATGTCGATAAAACGACAAACAATTGTCCCTATAGTCAAACAAAATAAGAGTAAAATAAACTTATTATAAGTTATATGATATTCTAAAAAAGTGTGTTTTTAAAAGACTTTTAAAATTATTAATGTTTGCACAGTTTCTAATGTTCAGTGGCAACGAGTTCCATACTTTAGGTCCAGCATATGCAAACGCTCTTTCTCCAAACGTCTTTGCTCTTGTAATCTAATTACTATACTTCTTACTTCTTACTATTTACAGTCATCATTAAATAATTACATCAAACAATATTACAGTTAGTACAGGAAAGGTCCTCTAAATGGTCAAGCTCGCCATTCCTTTTAAGAAATAAAATGGCGGACAATTTGATGGAAAAGTGGAAATCGTATATTTCTCTATATTTCTCTCCAGAAACACATTCATTCGTTCCGAATCTTTTTTATGTTTTAGCCTGGACAGTAAAGGACAGTGTAACGTAAGAACAACACATATTGGTAATGTACTTTATGTGTCTTCATGGTATTACACCATTATGCCCTCCCTTAAAGGGAAACTGTAGTCAAAGAATAAATTACTTGAATAAATTACATACAATTTATTACAGTTACACGCACAGTCACTTTACCCAACTTTAATAGTATTATTCCAATTACTTATTTCAGCTGGCCGGGTAAATAAAGGGGAGAAATATATTTACCAGAAATGGTTTTATGAAAAGCCAATCCTACCACAGTATCAAGACAGCGTAAGTTATTAAGCCGTGCAGATAAAATCTTAGAAAATCAAAAGTAATCCATTTTTAAATCACCTGAAATTATTATTGATAAAGCCACCCCAAAGACATATAGTATACTTATAACATAGAAAAGAAATGCAATAGTTAATGAATGGTTCATGATCTGATACAAAATCCTCCTGCTTTACATAAACATTTCCTTCAATTTACTCGGCTAAAATAGCTTGAATCTTCAATATTATCGATAAATATGAACATTTAGACTCAAAGTACATGAGTCTCTGTATAATGTAAAATAGTAAAAACTCGTTGCTCTGTGGTCAGTTGAACCATTTTTATTCGAACTGATGATATGACTAATTAGTACTTTGACAATTTGTTATGCAGTTATGCTCCTTCATACGATTAGAAGCTATTTTAAATTCCCAGGAGCATAAAATCGTGTGCTTAACAACAATAGGTTAATTTCTAAAGGTCTCGTTTTTTATACACCCTGTATAGTATACACCGAATTCATAAAGATGGCGGCCTAATAATTATATTCTTTTATATGCATATAAATTAGCCTTCGGCTTCGAGCCTCGAGGGATGGCTAAAAGGGTGACTCAAAAGATCTTTCTGTTTTTGTCTGATCTTTATTTGGGTCGCCACGTACCTATACAAACAAGTTTTGTGATTGGTTGATTAAAACAAAACAATAGAGTCAACCACAAAGAAACCAATGTCCTAACCCTAACCACTTTTGTTCCACAGTCAATCACATTAGTTTAGGGTTAGCTACGGTTAGGGTTAGGTTTAAGGTTAAGGTTAGGATCAAGATCAAAGTTAGGGTTAGGTTTAGGAATGATATTAGGGTTAGGATTAGTCGTTCTAGCAAATGTAAAGGTCCTTTTGAGTCATCCATTTTAGCCTTCGCCGTGTTTATAATTCAAAAGAATTTCACACAAGGTCGAGGCTCGAGATTCGGTGTGTAGCGTCCAAGTATACCATCCACGTTTGAATTAGGTCAAATTCAATAGAATATTGTATGCGATATGAGGGGTTGATGTAACATTCATTAGCATTTCCGTAAAACAAACTTTTATAGCAGAATCGACGCAAATCATTGCCATTGAAAATTTTTTGAATTTAGGGTGAGAGGCACTTTAAAAATGAGCAATACAAAATCTAGAGTTGTCTTAAACAAATCTTACGCTTTCTTCGTGATCTCCAAACTTTCCGCGTCCCGCATCCATAACTTGACATAGCTACCAAACTATGATTTCTTAATAAGTCTTTTGTCTTATATATAGGACTACGTATTTTGTGATTTAAGCCAAAGTTGCCGTCAATACATTTACAACAAGTCAACTTCAATGGCTGGCCAGGTATATAAGTATATACATGAGAATAATGCGCTGTGTTGGCAAGCCCTTTTTGTCAAGACACGATTTCACAAATTGTCAGAAATATATACAGTGTTTATAAAAAAACCGAAACCGGCGTAAAATTTATAACAACCGATTGTGGTAATTTGAAAGCCCTAGACACCTCTGAGCCATAGCAAGAGAAAAAGCTTTTAAATACTTTCACTATGCATAATTTAAAGTTATCTTTGCCCCAGGTGTATAAAACCATGTTTTTTACGCATCCGTAGCTCAGAGATGTCTATAGGGCTTTCAAACTACTACAATACTGTAGGTTGTTTTAAAAAAAATACTAATGAATTTTATGTCGGTTTCGTTTTTTCTGATACACACTGTATGTGTACTATATATAGGTTAGACAATGATCACGAGTGCTCTATGGGATATACAGGGTGTATAAAAAACGAGACCTTTAGAAATCAAGCTATTGTTGGAATTTGAATGCCTTAGCACTATGTGGAACCCACGGGTGCGTAAAACAGAATACTAATTAGTACTTTGACAATTTGTTATGCAGTTATGCTCCTTCCTACGATTAGACAACCCAGTCTCCACCTAATGTCAGTCTCCAACTTAATGTAGACAGTCTACATTGGTAACACGTAGCTGTGAATGTATGATGTCTACGCTAACCCCAAAACAACAAAGATCCTAACCCTAACCCCCCGCCTAACGGGTTTTCATGCCATGCCTATCCCCCACCACATCTACTCTCCTACTTGGATTGCTAGATTAATAGACTAGTGAGAGAGACTAAGCATGTGGGATTAGAAATTGACTGTTCAACGCATGCGCTAACTATCGTTATTTTAGCGCGAGTTGAGTTAATGTAGAGATCATACATTAACAGCTATACACGTTACCAATGTAGACTGTCTACATATTAACTAGGTGGAGACTAGGTTGGATTAGAAGCTATTTTAAATTACCAGGAGCATAAAATCTTGTGCTTAACAACAATAGGTTAATTTCTAAAGGTCTCGTTTTTTTTTATACACCCTGTACAGTACCGAGAATTAGATAGAAGGCCACAAGGGCCGAAGGCCCGAGTGGCCTTCATCTAATTCGAGGGAATGAGGCTTTGTTAATTTCCTTTGTTTCAAAAGCCTTATTGGTATGCTCTATATTGAGCATACTAACGAGTATATCTTAGGGTGTCCCAAAAAAAGGCTACCTTTTCAAATTCAAATTAGCATGTTAATTCAAGCAACCTATTGTAGTTCTTTGAAATTCATTATCGCTTTTGAACTACGAATGCGTAAAAACACACAGTTTTATACACATGGGATATTAAACACAATAGGTTGTTTGAATTAACACGCTCATTTGAATTTGAAAAGGTAGCCTTTTTTTGGGACACTCTGTAGAGCATTGAATTGGCTGAGTGGGGGTGACCATGTTCTAATTCAAAATTAAAATATTTTTTTAAAAAGTCTCTTTCATTAAGTCCCAATTTATATCATATTTTGGGCAGTGCCCGAAAGCCCTCTCTTCTAGTATAGGATAATTTATATCCGTTTTATCTATTAATTTAACTTAAATTTCTTCCAATCTTTTGTGTCCTGATTCCTGATTTAAAATATACGCATATAAATGCTCTCCAGCTATTCCCCTATGCTCTTTACCTAACCTATTAAAAATGTTCAAGCACTTAGACTTAGGCAAATTTGTGATTATAGTGAAGTGTTTAAAGCAAGATGTAATGAAATGAAGGTCTTTTTTTTAATTTCAAACAGGGACACGCAAAGACATTGCACACTGATTCAACAGTGAAATACAAAGCAAGTTTGGCTCTGAACTTTAAACCGAGACCTGTTTAGACAAAATTCGCTCAATTCCCAAACTTTCTTTGTATTTTACTGTTACTTTGACGTAATTTCCTGTGAATAGTAAATCAAGATGAATTTTTTCGCACGGCAAGATAGTTTACAATTCTTCTCAAGAGAAATATGTAAAGTTTGTAAAAGGATCGGCACTCAGTAAACAATTCGAATTATGTTAATCTTGTTTCAGTATATGAACAACGGTAATGAAGCTGTGGATGACAGTGAAGCATTAGAGAATTACAAATTAGCTCTTCACCACCAAGTAAGTTATTTATAGTTATAAGAACAATATAGTTATCATAACGGTTCATATTTCGAATGTATTTTTGCGAGCCATCAAAGGGCGAGGAAAAGTACGAAAAACTAGTAAAGTACTAAAAAATATTATTTGCCAAAATAAATTTTATTTAAAAAAATTTTATTTAAAAAAATGTTATTAAAAAAATGTTATTAAAAATTTTTATTAAAACAAATTATTAAAAAAAATTTTGTTTAAAAAAATATTATTTGCCAAAATGATTCTGCCAAACGGCATCGAATGAGATATTTATTACATGACCCTTAATGGGAACTCAACGCCAACCCGACAGTATTTGTTGCAATTATCTCCGTTGTGTTATATATATTCACTGATGTAGTGTTGGACGATCGTCAAGCTCAAATCCTCAGAAAGTGTTTCTGAGTCCCGAACAAGGATCGCATATATGCAGTACTTATATCGTTCTCTATCTGAGTCTCGGTAGCTCAATGGTTAGAGTGTCTCACTACTCTCACCAGCAATCAGAGTTACAGGTTCGCCTCCCTGTCCTTGTCAGGGATTCAGAAACATGTCACAGTGAGAACCAAAAGCGTGTTTGTGTTTCCCTAAAAAAGTCGACCGAAGTCAAAATGACTAAAAAATTTAATAACGTCAAAGTTTAGTTCTTCAATATCTTCAATTATTAACGGACAGTTTGCAACGCCTATTTTAGCTTTGGGTAAGCCTTATCTGTTTCAAACCGCTATATATAATAAAACTGTTAAAATTGGTATATTATACAGTAAAATAAGGAATTTAGTGTATATTCACCGCTCTCAGATTATGCAAAACCGTGTCACAGTCATATGGTAATGATAATGTACTCTGCTACTACCATGATCCATAGAAATGTAATCTTTTTTTCCATGCAGCCTTGGCATTCCCCTAGTCTCATCCTATATGCTGACGCTTTAAATAAACTTGGACACTCACTTCAAGCACTTCCTTACCTTTTATGGTAAGTAAATATTAAATGTTTTTGATATTTGAAATAAATGACCACAAATATATATATATAGACCTTTTTTATATAATAAAGCCTATAGTTGTAAAATCTAAGGTAAAGACTCTTGTTAAATAATATTTTAGATAGACTAGTAACAAAAGAAAACTGGTTTGGAATGCCTCTTGTGACCGATCACATCCGCTAACTTTAATAGCGAAAAACTCCATGAAGATGAAATTTTCGCCTGACAATATATATATTATGATTTTGCTCAGGAAGACCCAAATATTACAGATATGTAAAATCCACAAACGTGAGATAGGCACTTTAAGTGGAAAAAATCACCGGGGCACAATCATGAAAACCTAAGAAACGCCATTTTTTATTCTTTCGAGAATTCTTCGAGAATTCGTTTGAAATAATAAAAAAACAAGTTCATATACAAGAAGCATTTCAATGAAACTGTGTTTTATTTTTTATTTAGTTTATTAAAGATGCATCCAAGAAATAAGGATGCCATTGAGATATTGAGATTAGTGGCTGAAGACGTTGGAAAATCCTAATTTTTTTTGAAAAGTATAAGTTAAAAAGTATTGTCAGACACGAGTAAATAAATTATGAGATAGTGTCAAACGCCTCATTATTCGTAAATGCTTATTTATAATCAAGTTCGTTTTTGATGCACATCACGAGCTCCCAAAATATTTATACAACACAATATTCCAGTTTCGTAGGGATACCTTTTTCCCAGCTCAAGTTCTTAAAAGTTTTTTATTTCGCTTAAAACGTAATGCTGAGATAATGATGACAGTAAGGTACACCAAGACTACAGTACGTATTTTCAAAATATGATTCCGACGAGAGCGAATGGTATAAATGTTTTATTATATAGACACTCTATTTTTCGTGTTGCTTTATCAATCAAATTACGGATTTCTTCCTCATTCACTTTCGCAAAATATTCCTCTTTAACTAACAAGGGCGGCGTTTTAAATATTATGGCGTCAAGGGAATACGACTTTTAATTAAATTCAAAATATGTGCGTGCACGTGCATTGATATAATTATATGGCGAAACGGTTTGCTAAAGCATTGAGCGAAGAAGATGGCTCCAAAAGATTACGAAATGCAATCCTAAAAACTATACCCAGTACAAAATTGTGTGAGGAATTCGTATTTTTGAATCAACCTGTGTAATGCCTTTGGGCTCGACATATCTGCAGTTGTTGAAAGCCTGAAGAAACGTTACATTTTTGGTTGTGCAAGTTCATACAAGAAGTACGAAACACCCATGGTAATAAATACCCAGAGAAGACTGTTTATCAGTTAGTATGTTGTGTAAAGCGTTTCTGCGAAGAAAATGGGAGAGCATGAGAGATGAATCCGCTTAATAAAGAGAACTACAAGTTCGTATATAGTATTTTATATCATGATTTATCTTGTACTTTGTGATCAGTTTTAATAGTTTGTAGAGTGTTGTTTGTTTGAACTGTTGATGTGGCTGGGTGGCCGCAAAGCGTACGTCAATTACTGCGGTGCCATGTAAAGATAAATAATATATTGGATTAGTGTTAGTTACAGCAGTGGATCGCGTCATGAGACCTCAGGTTGAATTGCATCCGTGCTACTAAGTTTATTCTGTCATTACCATTTAGATCTCACGCGTTAGCGAAAAGTGTAGACTTCTGAAAACAGAACTGCTGCCCCTATCGTACTGCCACGAGTATCTGGACTTGGTATACGTTTTCAAGTCAATATTTGCTTCAAATGATCCTTACATCTCCGTCAAGTCTTCCAGTCGTTGTAAATAAACTAGAAATACGAATCCGCAATAATCCCCTCGCTCGCATTTTCTACCACCGCACCCCACCCAGTGCCCAGACCGTGTCTGACGATAACAAATCCCAAAAGGCCGGTTCGTCGTACGTAGATATTGAACGTTATCTCGATCAATATTTACTCGATTTTAGTCTAAATACATAATACACGTACCTATTATATCACGCAAACGTGTATCCCCTTCGTAAAAACCTATTTATGTAGTTCGTCAGATCGTCAATGGTCGCCCTTCACAGCCTTGCTCAAATATTGTCCGATTCAAACGGATCACCCAAAACGACGTTTTACTTCCTGATCAGGAGTTGGTCCTATCATGCTCCGCTCAAATAAATATATAAATAAATAAGTATATATATATATATATATATATATATATATATATATATATATATATATATATATATATATATATATATATATATATATATATATATATATATATATATATATATATATATATATATATATATATATATATATATATATATATATATATATATGTATATATATATATATATATATATAATAATATATATATATATATATAATATATAATATATAATATATATATAATATATAATATATAATATATAATATATAATATATAATATATATATATATAGTCAAATACATATATGGAAAAAGTGATTGCCCCAACCGGGAACCCTGGTCTCCGAATCAACGTTTCGGCGCTCTAACCTTTGAACTAATGAGACACGGTCAGAACAGTCAGTGATTTCTCCATATACATATTAAATTTGCCGCTTTCACTCGACACCAACAGGCAGACATCACATCTAACCATAACGTGGAGCGAGGCCTCTCGAGCGCATTTCCCAAAGTAGAGAAGCGATACACGACTTCTTATATACAGACTACAGAGGGCTTTAAGAATAATAATTATAATAATATTAGAGAGGATTTAATATAGTCAAATACATCTAAATTATATGGAAAACGTGACTGCCCCAACCGGGAAACGAACCCTGATCTCCGAATCATGAACGTTTCGGCGCTCTTTGAGCTAATGAGACATGGTCAGAACAGTCAGTGATTTCTCCATATACATATTAAATTCTCCGCTTTCACTCGACACCAACAGGCAGACATCGCATCTAACCATAACGTGGAGCAAGGCCTCTCGAGCGCATTTCCCAAAGTAGAGAAGCGATACACAACTTGTATACAGAGGGCTTTAAGAATAATAATTAATATTAGAGAGGATTTAATATAGTCGAATATATATATATGGAAAAAGTGAGTGTCAGGTTATATTATATAGAATATCCGTCCACTTTTTAACTTAAATTTGCTTACACAAATCAAGAATGTGAAATCGTATTTATTAATTACTTTTAGCTAAATAGGACGAGTAATTTAATTTTAAAGAACGAAGCACTATTATGACAATTTTCAACAATTTGACGGTTTAACGACCAATCATTTAATAGTAAGCGTTACTGGTATTCTGTTTCTACTAATCTAGCTCTTACTTGATTCTACAAGACTTAATATTATCGAGTACTTCTAGTTCTATTTTCAATTTCTGGCTTTCACTCTCTCTTCTTTCCATACTGGTGTGTCTCTATTATTAGAAGTTTCAGGCATAAGGTCCCTGATTCTGTTTTACTTCAGTGTTTACGTTTCTAAATATAAATCGTCGCTTGACTTGACAACTTTGCGTTTCGATCAACATTTCTAAATTCACCCACTGTTTCTGGCACCTGCGCTCAGGAACGCTTCTGTCCCCTTCTGTGCTCGTATACTCATATTCTGTGCTCATATACTCATATTCTGTGCTCATATACAGGGTGTATAAAAAAAAGCGCAACCTCGGAATTTCCCAAGAAATCCACTGTGTTCTTAAACACAAAATATTTTCGCCCCTGGGAATTTAAAATAGCTTGTAATCGTATTCCAGGGGCATAACTGTCTAATTACTACAAACTCGAGCACGTAAAGCAGAATTGAATCGAAATTTGTGCATTTATTTAATGGCAAGTTGTTTAGTTTACAAGTATCAACAACAGTTAAATTCCCAGAGGCCTAAAATCTTTTGTGCTAATAAAATTGGGAAATTCCGAGGTTGCGCTTTTTTTATACACCCTGTAGTACTCGAATTTTCCTTTTGCCTTTTCTAATTAGTTCCATGCGATATCTCACAGAACAAAGGAAAATATTATTTTACGCCTAGTGCAGATTCAACATAAGGGGCGGTTTTCCACTGGGTGAATATTTTCGCGCGAAGCGAATTTCAAAATATTTCTGATTAGTTCCAGACAAAAAGAAAAGGTCGTTTCGCGCGAATTTACAAGCAAAAAAAAGGCTTATAATCCGAATAACTATAGGCCCTGGCATTAGGACGTAATTGGGACAACCATACTGTACAGGGTATATACAAAAAAAACGCGACCTTTAGAAATTAACCTATTGTTGTTAAGCACAAGATTTTATGCTCCTGGGAATTTAAAATAGCTTCTAATCGTATGAAGGAGCATAACTGCATAACAAATTGTCAAAGTACTAATTAGTCATATCATCAGTTCGAATAAAAATGGTTCAACTGACCACAGAGCAACGCCGAGTTTTTACATTGAGTAAGTACATCGAGTTTCGGTATAATGTGAAACAGTAAAAACTCGTTGCTCTGTGGTCAGTTGAACCATTTTTATTCGAACTGATGATATGACTAATTAGTACTTTGACAATTTGTTATGCAGTTATGCTCCTTCATACCATTAGAAGCTATTTTAAATTCCCAGGAGCATAAAATCTTGTGCTTAACAACAATAGGTTAATTTCGAAAGGTCGCGTTTTTTTTATACACCCTGTAGTTGGGACAAGGAGTGAGTCGATAAGGAGTCTTTGGTGTTTATTTGACCATTCTAAGACAATTAGATAAATTTTCCCAAGGGTATTGCATAATATGTGGTGATTTCAACATCGACTGGCTATAAGATGAAGGTCAGAAACAGCATAGCAACAAAATTTGGTCCCTCATAGCAGCAAAAGTTGCACCTTCCTACAACCGATTATGGATCACTTCTGGATCGTCTGTACACCAATTACACCAAAACGACTTTTTACTTCCTTATAAGGAGTTGGCCCTACCATGAACTCCTTATAAGGAGTTGGTCCTACCAAGACCTGCATGAAACAAATAATCGTCAAGACAGTGACCATTACATTACGCAAATTTTCAGGAATGAACCTCATAGTCCAACAAAAATCTCCTGAGAAGCCGACCTTATTGATGTAAACATAAACTGAAATAAATACTTTTTAAACTCAATATCTGTCCCGGAACATCCCATTTAATGAAGCACCCAACACCCCACAATACCCAAAGACACCCCAAAACAGCCCCAAAGCACCCCCCGAAAACACCCCACCCGCAAAAATATCCAACACGTTATACGCCAGAAACCAGGAGTGAAACACTGTAAGTAAAGTATTCACTCTGTATTACCATCAAGCTTTTTTATATGCGCGTTTCTTATTATTAATTTGAGTCCCGCCGTTCGCCACGCGTTCATCACTACAGACGTGGCAATATTACTTCTTGTGAGAGGTTGAGATTACATCGCAATGGTTATATCGTGGGCGTAAAGGTCAATACGTTTTGACGCCTCCATGTACTAGGAATTAACCAGCGTAAATAAGTGTCCATCGAGACAATATTAATTTGAGACGATGTTTATTTAGTCGCCCAAATAGGTTTGAAACTTCGATACCACACTTCCCGAGTGAACGCTGGCTTTTTCGTGCAATTCATAAGCAAGTACGCCAATGGCCTTCGATAATCTTTAATGTATGGTAGCATTCATCGATTTTGACTTTTGCGACGATAATGGCTCGAGCGAGGCAGAGATTGTCCTTATTTTGAATACGGACTCTTTCCGTCCCACCGTTTGGCATCTTGACATGAATAATATTTACTAGTTGTAATCATCTAAGGTGAATGTATCGTGCGACTAGATCACTCGTTTCGATTCTTTCGACCGTCAGTCGCTCTCTAGACATGAACGGTAGCGAAATGGGATACTCAAGTTGAGGCTAATTCATAATGAACCGAACTTGATCATGCAAAGCAGCACCATCGGTGACACGATCAAGTAAATTATCAAATATCTGGTGCAACTGTCTTAGGACATCAGCTATACCCCGCACTTGCAAATCATTAAACTAAAAAATATTAAGATATTATTTACAAGCACACGCTAAATGCGAGGAATTATTGCCAATAATGTACGTATTTCTATATTCGTGCTCGCGTAACGCAAAATAACTCCCGTTCGTCACGCGTTCGTCACGGCGTTTGGCACGGCGTTCGCCACGGCGGCTGTGCGTCATGCGTGAGTCACGTCGCGGCGCCGCAATTTTCCGTTTCGTAAACGGTCGTTGCCGCGTTAACGCGTCCTGAAACACGATATGATCGCACACGCGTATGAAAATTTCAACGCAAACCGCATTTTCATCACTGATTTTCATACACCAGCAATGGCGGTTAATACACGGAAACCTATCGATTTGATTTAATAAATAAAGAAAGAATGGTTATGTCTTGAACAGTTGAACTCATGTTATAAATATTTTCGCACGATTTATATTACCGGGAGATTGAAGACGTATGAATTCAACACACGATCGAGAATCAGAAATATATTTTAATGCCACATGCAAACAACAAGAATGTATGCTTGAAGCTATTCCGTTCTAAAGCAGGGTTAGTTTTAAGGTTAGCGTTTAGTGTTCTACTGTTCTTCGAATCTTTTTGAAAGTAAAAGTTTATTCAGCAGTGAGCACTCATTGTACGGAATAGCTTTAATAAGCATACATTCTTGTTGTTTGTGGCATTAAAATATATTTCTGATTCTCGAATCTCGATCGTATGTTGACTTCATACGTCTTCAATCTCCCGGTAATACAAATCGTGCGAAAATATTTATAACATATGAGTTTAAGACATAACCATTCTTTCTTTATTTATTAAATACAAGCGATAGGTTTCCGTGTATTCGTTGGTCAATAGATAAATATGTAAACAGCGGTTGTCGTTTTGATAGAGTAATTCAACTATTTGGAGCAATTCCTGCAAGTCCCATGAGTTTTTGTTTGCGGCATGCACGCGTGGCGTTGCGTGAAATTTTCGAACGCGTGGTGTGACGCGTTAACGCCAGTGAAATGGTGGCATCGACCGTAACTGGTGGCAACGACCGTTTACGAAACGGAAAATTGCCGCGGCGCCATCCCTTTGTACGCTATATGAGGGGTTACCTACTCGACTACAATACCATTCTACCATTTGAAACGTTCTGCTCGGGGTTAATTTAAGAAAACCGGATATAGTACACCAATTAACTGAATAATCCTGTCTGTTTCGTTGTTTGGAAAAAATCAAAATTTAACATGAATCCATAGGTTCTTGTGATATTTAAAAAATAAAAATCTTTCCATAGCTGACCATCGTACATATCTGCCAACACAACTCCTTGACAATGCTCTTCCGTACTAGTTTTTCAAGAGATAGCAGTAATAATTGCATAGAATAATAATTGGTCACATTATTCTTTAAGGTCACTTTGTTGACCAACACACATGTTGTGCATTACACACATGCGACTTTCCACGAGAGAAAAATATATTTGTACATCTTTTAATTACAACATGGTGACCATTCATTCCATGTCCTGTACATTCTGGAGAAGAACGAACGCTGGAACGTAAGTGTTCTACATTTGCGCGGGCGAAAGTGAACAATATCAGGTGTTGTTGTTGTTGTTGTTGTCGTTGTCGTTGTCGTTGTCGTTGTCGCTGTCGTCGTTGTTGGTATGTAAGTGGTACAGTAGGTAAGAGATTCGAATCGATTTTGGCCAGGTTATTGACAGCTTTGAAGAAGAATATTAAGAGAAATGATTTACAGCTCTTTTACAGCTCTGACATCCTGCTCTGACATCTCTGCATCCTGCTCTGACATCCTGCATCCGCCGGGCTGTGGCCGGAGGCCACAGCCTGGCGCTCTGCCTTAACATGTTTTGATCCGAAAGACCTCAACCAGGAAATACAATGGGAGCACTACCGTCTTCCAACCATTGATGACGTGCTACGCGCCTATACGGGATCATTGTTCATTTCTGGCCAATATACGATTTCCATGGCGCGACGCAGACAACATATTGTATATCTTGAACCGTGTGGGATGACTATAGACGTTCGCCTTGAACACAAACCCTTCTTGCGTAGAAAGCTCGGCTGAAAGTGAAATAGTGCTTAAGGCTTTCTAGAACAGAGTTTCGTTTTATCGGTCATCCCGTCTGAACCATTGCTTCTATGGCTTGGCGAATTAATGCTGATGACATCTCTGAAATTGACATGTACTGGAGCATGTCAATGCTTTCAGTGTCGCTCGTTACTTGGCTTCTTGTTTCTTGATTCTCCTTGTCTGCTGTGTAGTTTGGTTTCTCTGGAAGATAAGCACGACTCAGTGTATTTGCCAGATACATCAGCTTCACTTGCTTGCAATGAATCTCTAGATCAAACTTTTGTAGGCATAGTACCATTCTCTGGAGCCTTTTTGGAGCATTGAGAAGACTCTTCTTAAATATGGCTCTAGGGACTTGTGATCCGATTCCACCTTAACATGCATGTCTGCCATACACATACTGCTCAAATCGCTCCACTTCGAAGAAGATAGCATGCATCTCTTTCTCTATTTGAGCATAGTTTTCTTCGGTTTGGGTTAAAGAACGAGATGCATACGCCACTGGCTGGCTTGCATTAAACAGCCCCTAACCCGTGTTGTGATGCGTCGCATTCATGGAGCTCCACATGTTCCTCCGAATTGAATACTTCAAAAGTAACACTTGTCCTGGACCTGTTCATCCTACTGAAACACGTGATTCTCATTCAGTTAGTGCCTCAGTGGTGTTGTAATCTTCAAGAGTATTCTGCAGGTATAGTTGACTGTACCCATGAGGAGTCGCCTGACACCTTGCTTGTTGGTCGGTAGTGGCACATCTTTGATAGCAGCTACTTAGTATACTTTGGCGGGGTCAACTTCAGCCCTACGAAATTACCTGAACCATAAAACTAACTTCTGGAAGGCGGAGCTTAATTTTACCTTTGTTGAACTTGATTCCTATACGAAATAGCTCAAGCGTTCAACCAAAACATTGTTACGTAATTAGCACTACTAAACCAACTTAGAAATGAAAATTAACCGCTTCCACAAGATTTTCCACCACCGATTCTGGCATCGTTGGATATCCCTGGTATAATAGCTATAATGACATTGAGACGATAATACAACAAATTCCCTTGTCTAAAGCTACAGTTCCAGACTGTGTTAGTGTAAAGGTTCGTAAAGCCGGTGCGAACATTATTTTACCATCTAGTAAAACTTTTCAATTTTTGCGCGGATATGGAAAATTGCCAAAGTAATCCCCTTATTGGTGGTGATAAATCAAATGTTGATAACTATATAGAGCTATTTCTATTTGGCCAGTTATTTCTAAAATTATCGAGAGACATAATTCCCTCATGAACGAACTGCAGAAAATAAATTTAATTTATCAGAAGTTATTGGACTATTGTTGGTAGATTTCAAAAAAGCATTCGATTTGGTCAACCATCAATTACTGTTAATAAAATTACAAGCGTACGGTCAGCGAGAAATACGTGGAATGATTTAAATTGCATATTTTTTCGACAGACGCCAATTTGTATCGGTTATAATGCGTATCGTATCAGCAAATGTGCATTCAGTGCTTCAAGGTTCGGTGTGGGGGCCGTTACTTTTCATCATCTTCATTAATGAATAATGACCTACCCCAATCAGTTCAAAATGTCTCTGTTGATATCTTTGCGATGATGCCACGTTGTCACAGTCAAGTTATCACACCAATGTTAGTGCCATCCAGTAATTACATAATTTGCAAAAGAGTATCTGTGATCTTTCTAAATGGTCAAATGACAATTTCATGGTCTTAAATTGAGCTAAAACTATAGGCGATAGTAGACAAAAAGACCATGCTAGTAACAGGAAAACGAGTCAAGAATAAATTAAACACTAATGAACAGTCCTTGAAAATCTGTTTGAACGACAATCAAATTTAACTGGTTAAATCACAAAAGTTATTGGGTGTTATTATTGATGACGAGGTATATCATTGAACGAACATATAGATAAATTGAACAGAAAATTAGCTCAGCGCATCGGCCTGCTCAAGAAGTTAAAAAACTATCCGCCTGTAAAAGAACGAACTGCGCACTATAATGCCACAGTTAAGTCGATAATGATGAAACGGAAGTAATGTCTGGTCCAATACGTCTAAAGAGAATCTCGAACGTATATCCAAGTTGCAAAAACATGCCGCCCGTATCATTTTAGGAGCTTCAACAAGTGTGACAAGTACCCCACTTTAAAAAGCTAGGGTTGTTCCGGTTAGTCGTAACCGGAAGGACTTTGATAATTAATTCTTATGTGTATTGCTAATTTTATACTTTGAATCATTGACGCAAAATATGACAAGGTCAAATAGTCAGTGCGTGGGTGAGCGGTACGTTGTGATATTTTACAGTCAGTGAAAGGAGATGTTTACGATAGGTTATGAGATGAAATGTTAAAGAATATATTACGGATGATTTAGGCGGAGAGACTCGTCAAGAAGTAAGCAGATAAACTGAAAGATACTGTCATACTGTGCTGTTAACCGTGTAATTTACGTAATGCTTATGTATTGTCTTTACGATCTATTTACAGATCGAATAAAATATTTGAAACTATACGATTACGAGTACTCTTCTCTGTTTTGCTGAGAACCTGACGGACCAAGGGTGGATACCATTTATTGAAGAGGTCACGATTAGGAAAGCAGCTGTATGCTATTACCGTTTGAAACTGTCCGCCATATATTAACAATCTGCTGAGTTCCATCAAAGAACCACTAGATTCAACATTTTTTTAATTTGACAACGTACCAACGTATCATACTCTACCTATAACTTTACGTGAAGCTCCCTCTTTAAAAGTTTTTAAGTCAAACTTTTTAAATTTAATACGAAATAATACTTTATATTCTTGACATTTCTTGCTATAAATAATTAATTAATTAATTATTAATTGGTTAATTTTATTTATTCAATTTTCTTAATCTTGTAATCTAGTTTTATGTGAAGAGGGCCACAAGTTTATCAATTATTTGTAAGGTGTCTTGAAATATAGTTTTTATCTTATTCCTTTTTCTCAACATCTTTCGAATAAGGCCCTCAGCTTCCTATCGTGGTCCGCCACTGCCTTTGCTTGTGTCTTACCGACGCCATAGACTAAACAGTCACCAGAAATTGGCTCCACGTCGCCCAGACCTTGTAGTGCATTTTCAAGTCGTCGCTGGTATTCTTCCGGTGAAGAAAACAGGCTGAATGAGATCCGCGCGAGTCCAACGAAAGCGCTCCAAGGGGTGGCGAAGGTTGTAAGAAAACTGCTTCTCTGTCAATTTACATTTTTGGCATCCACCACAGTTAAAACCTTGGCCTTCGATAGCTTTGGAAAAAGGTATTCGATCGTTAGCAGTTGGTGCTGATTTCTTTTTAAAGCTATATTAAGATGCTTTGGGTAAATTATATTTACCAAGAGACGTATTTACCAACGGCAACCATGGTTGAGATCCAATCGGTGGGTACCTCTACGGGTTTGATGATTTCTAAATCCAGTAATCTCTGGATCTCGGCTTCTAACTAAGGGCGGATGGCAATGGAGAACTCCAACGACATAATGTTGTCCTTGTTGAATTCTTGAATTGTTTTGGCACTCAGGAGTGGTTTATGCCCTTCACTCACAATGAGGTATTCAATGTGAAATATCTGGTGATTCTTGAGATTAGTTGCGACAGTTACTCTTCTCAATGGTTTCATTTGTGTCAACATCGATTAAAATCGAAGTACTGCCCGAAGAAAATATCGCTGGTCAACAAAGCATGGACCACTATACTCGAAAGCGATCGCATCAACAACCACCCTGACCTATGAGCAACATCGACTCAGATCGAACGTACTGCCCGCAGAAAACTCCATTGGTCAACAAAATCTGGACCGCTATATTCGAAAGCGATTGAATGAACAATCCCCTATCCTCAACGCTGTGTACAACTCGGATCAACAGATGAAGAAAATTGTACAAA
>JAYKKM010000018.1:142500-310000 GCA_035772405.1 Chrysogorgia sp. JL179-B06
ATAATTGTTATTATTGGTTAAAAATTTTCTGTTTTGTTCCTACGATTGTCTGGGATATTGTGTTCCGATTCAACGTTTTATTCAGGGGCCACTCTTTTGTATAAGGTTTTCATCGCGAGTTAAATTCCTCTTTCGATCCAAGAACACGTAAAGATTTTAAACTCCGCGGCACAGCTGAGCTTCGGTCTCTTTGAATATACACGGCGCAGGAGGCAGAACTGTTAGTTCTGGTGTTTTGATTTGAATATTTTAAATCGATTATGTCCAGTTATTGTTATTCGGGAATAGGAACTAACGATCTCGCTCATGAAAAGCCTGAGGTGTTGGTTCAGTGATCGACGATTTAGTTTTGTTTATTTCAAAAGAATTTTCGAGCGTTCGTGTTATTTGGTGTTTGTCATGTAATTCCTCCTGTCAAAAGGCACAAATTTTGAAACAGATTATCTAGGCACAATATTATTCTAAAGTTTTCTGTTGGCAACACAAACACTTCAATAGTAGTTTTAAAGATTTATATTTACCTGATGGCGTTCACCTCAATAAATCGGCCAGTATTTTTCATACCAGGCGAAGTTGTCGAGGCGCCATTTTGCAAGCCTTTATGGTTTCAGTAATAATTTTCAATCGTCTTCAAGTGTTTGGCTGTAGCGTCAACCTTGTGTTTGACATGGCTAGCGCTCGTGAGGCGATGTTATAGGGAGTTTGGGCTCTCTTTAATAACACTTTAATGTCTACACTTTAAATTTACCAGTGAAGCCTTAATTTGTTAATAAACCCTTCGGCTACGCATTATAATAATTGTCATGCCAGTGTCGTTTAAATATAACCATTTAGCTTCTTTAAATTTTTGTCAGTGTGTTTTTACCTTTTCGCTCGTCATTACACAATTTTCATCCCGTTGGGTTTTGTTATTTGCAAATTTTGAATCGTCCACTGTTGCTTTTGTGTTTTATTTTGTGGATTCGTCCATTGTTATTATTAAGGTTTTACCCCTTTTAATAATGTGTTGAGGATTCGTCCTCAGTGATCAACAGGGGGACTCATCCACTGTTGTTTTTTATTAATTTGGCATTTAAAGGGGAGTTTTGCGTCGACTTTATGTCTGACAGACTTTTCCTGCCATAATTTAATTTTATTATTGTTTATTAATTATATTAATTAATTATATTAATTTTATTATTATTTACTATTGGGGATTCGTCCTCTTGTGTTTTATTTTGTGGATTCGTCCATTGTTACTATTAAGGTTTTATCCTTATAATAATGTGTTGAGGATTCGTCCTCAGTGATCAACAGGGGATTGGTCCACTGTTGTTGTTTATTAATTTGGCATTTAAAGGGGAGTTTTGCGTCGACTTTATGTCTGACAGACTTTTCCTGCCATAATTTTATTTTATTATTGTTTATTAATTATATTAATTTTATTATTATTTATTATTGGGGATTCGTCCTCTTGTGTTTTATTTTGTGGATTCGTCCATTGTTATTATTAAGGTTTTACCCCTTTTAATAATGTGTTGAGGATTCGTCCTCAGTGATCAACAGGGGGACTCATCCACTGTTGTTTTTTATTAATTTGGCATTTAAAGGGGAGTTTTGCGTCGACTTTATGTCTGACAGACTTTTCCTGCCATAATTTAATTTTATTATTGTTTATTAATTATATTAATTAATTATATTAATTTTATTATTATTTACTATTGGGGATTCGTCCTCTTGTGTTTTATTTTGTGGATTCGTCCATTGTTACTATTAAGGTTTTATCCTTATAATAATGTGTTGAGGATTCGTCCTCAGTGATCAACAGGGGATTGGTCCACTGTTGTTGTTTATTAATTTGGCATTTAAAGGGGAGTTTTGCGTCGACTTTATGTCTGACAAACTTTTCCTGCCATAATTTTATTTTATTATTGTTTATTAATTATATTAATTTTATTATTATTTATTATTGGGGATTCGTCCTCTTGTGTTTTATTTTGTGGATTCGTCCATTGTTATTATTAAGGTTTTACCCTTATAATAATGTGTTGAGGATTCGTCCTCAGTGATTAACAGGCGATTCATCCACTGTTGTTTTTTATTAATTTGGCATTTAAAGGGGAGTTTTGCGTCGACCTTGTGTCTGACAGACTTTTCCTGCCATAATTTAGTTTTATTGTTCGGCCATAGTCCACTTATTTATTATTGGGGATTCGTCCTCTTGTATTTTATAATATGTGGATTCGTTCATTGTTATTATTAAGGTTTTATTTATTATCATTGTTATTTAGTAAGCTTAAAATTTATTGGTTCAAATTAGAGTGAGGAAAATGATATGCATCGCTTTCTAAATAAGTAGCCTTAGAACTTAGAATACTCAGTTATCTATATGTGAAGAATTTTTCATGGCTGCCTTTTTGAAACATGATGTGCAGTTTTCTTTAAATTGACAAAAACATTAAGTTCCTTAATGCACAATGTTAACTAGAAGCTGGCTTGCTAATCACTTTATATAAGTATTTTGTTATTATATATTATACTGTTGTTTTGATTATTGTCTACTATAGTATCATTCTTATTGTGGTTTCGGACTGCTATATTTGTGAACAATTTGCCCTCCTGGCTTGTTTATATTTAATTACATGATCGCGAGGTTTCACCCTCTTGGCTTGTTATTTAATTTAATTTAATACAGCGCTTATGAGGTTTCTGGCTTGAGTATGTGTCTTTATCAAAAAATAAAAATAAATAAATATAATAAAAAATAAATTGTTTGGCAGTGCAAGACTTATCAGTGCTGCAACAACTAATGTGTTGACATGACTTGTTCCTGCCAGTTAATTTATTGATATATCTGAAGTGACTTGCGGATATAGTCTGGGGCGATAAAGATAACATCACGTTAATGAACATGCTGCAGATAATTCAGAATAAGGCAGCCAAGACCATATTGGATTTGCCAATGTATGTTTCGTCCACTGAGGCTCTTAGAACATTGGAATTTAAGTCGTTAAGTGAAAGAAGATTCTATCATCGTTGCCTATTAGTGCACAAGATAAAGAATGAACAAATTGATTATAAATTCAACTTCGTAATTAACAGAGACGTTCAGCAATATAACACTAGAAGGAAAAAAGACTTTCACCTTAAAAGAGTTAGAACTAATTGGGGCAAACAAACTTTTAGCTATCTAGCCCTTAATGATTTTAACACTCTGCCGCCTGTCACAAAGGATACTAACTCTTTAAGTACCTTTAAATTACATTTTATGTAATTTTAATTTTTATTTATAGTCAGACTCAGTGTACTTTATATTTATATTTACTAATCATTTCATGTTGTATTCATATCAATATTGTATTTTTATACTGTATTTTAGACAGGGCCCCATTGAAAAACTCTTCGGAGACATGGGCACCCTGGTTAAATATCATTTAATATATTATCATCTACTGCACTTTTGTATTCATAATGTTTTTTATCTCGAGCAGTTCCTGTTACAATTATCCAGGCCATGTTTCTGATACAGTACAGTATATTGTTAAAACCGCTGTTAGTTTTTTGCCATGAATACTGTATATATTGACAATATCCTGATTTGACTATTTTATCTTGGATTAGATTCTGCCGTTTTTCTTTTCTTTTACTTTACAGACTTCACTACTTGAAGCCACATAGAATAAGAGATGTCAACTGTTTTTCGAACATTCATTGTTCTTGAGAGACCGTAGTTGGAGCAACTGAACAATAATTATGCATAGTAACATTGCTATTTAGAATACTAATTTTTATAATAGTTTTGGTAATAATTAGTTTTAACTTGTCACCAACTCAAGTTTTCCTGTTGCTGGCTTTTCCCATGGGGTTTTTACCAGCAACAGGTTTTTTCTCCTGGCTAATTGTAATTATAATCAACTAGTACTACATTGCAGACTAAGTAATATAAAGACTGACTAGCAAGGGCAGCAGTCTTCAATAACCTTGGTACAAATGATCAATGTGTAATGGAAACCTTACAGCCTGATTTTTTGTTCATGGCTAACTAGTACTACATCGCAGACTAAGTAACAAGACTGAATAGCAAGGGCAGCAGTCTTTTTCAAAATCCTTGGCACAAATTGATCAATATGTAATGGAACATTACAGCCTGACTTTTGTTCATCTTTGGATAATGGGATTGTCTAGCAAGGGCAGCAATCTTCCAGATCCTTCAATCTTATCAAGCTAGGGTGATGACATGCTGCAATGTCATTATATAGGTTTAGTATTCTAGAATAAGATTGTTTGGTAAATAGTACGATTTTATTATAATTGTTTCCAAGCAGCGTGTTAGTATTGAAATTCCGTCTTGAAAAGAACTATTACTTTGTGTCATAAAACCAGCGGTTTTGTTAGTACAAGCATTGTGGTCCATATTTCAATTTACTGACAATTGGTAATCTCTGTAAATTAGCACAGCAAGTGTAACCACTCGGACGTTTTTGAACAGTTTGTGTCAAGTTTGTGTATTTTTAGTTCCAAGTGGAAAATGATTCCACTTTGCATTCTTCCTCGCACTGCATTTCCTGGGGTGGGGTGGCATCATTATTTGCATATGATGCTTTGGCGTTTTATGGCCCTCATCTTTACTGGGCTCAATCATTTTGTAAATTATAAAAAAATAATTAAATTATTAAATTATTAATTTTGAATAAAATCGGCTTTCCATCTGTCGAATTTATATTTAATTAAAGTGTCAATGTGAATGGTGTAATAGCTAATATAGGGACTCTGATGACCCTCGATGCCATATTACCATAACCGGAAGGGGTCTGCCGTGGCACGTGGGATTTCAGGTGTCATGTGATAACTCAGTCACATGCCCAGTCTCAGTTGCCCTGTTTTTCAAGAGGTGAAGATGAATACATATCACTTTGCCCACCACCTTCCCCATGGCTGGCCACCTTTTTGGCTATTTTGTATATTACTGTAGATTGTTCTCCTATCTGGCGTTTTATGGCCCTCACCTTTACTGGGCTCAATCATTTTGTAAATTATAAAAAATAATTAAATTATTAAATTATTAATTTTGAATAAAATCGGCTTTGGTCCTACAGGACCATAGCCAATTTATCCCATCTGGAGTGTGCAATTTCCTTCATTGATTGCCCAGTAAACAGAGCTCAGTTAATGCAGTGCGCATAATTCATCTGAGACATGGTGGAAGACATAAATAATTACATATATATATATATATATATATATATATATATATATATATATATATATATATATATGTATATATATATATATATATATATATATATATATATATATATATATAATATATATATATATATATATATAAAATATATATATATATATATATATATATATAAATATATATATATATATATATATATATATATATATATATATATATGTATATATATGTATATATATATATATATATATATATATATATATATATATATATATATATATAATATATATATATATATATATATATATATATATAGCAAAGTGAAAAGGTGGTAAACTGCCAATAATTTAGTGACGAGATACTGACGTTTCGAGCGGAGTCCTTCATCAGAGTAAGACGAGATGAAATGAAATAAATAGGGCTTATATATATGCCAAAAGGGTGTCACAAGTAGAAAGTAGCCAATCATATGCACGGGAGATAAACAAACTAATAATTAATGAGATGGGAAACGTTAGATCATTTGCTATTTTTAACAGTCGATCAGCAAGCAGACTGAGGGGGCGGGAGAAATGACAGGTCCAATATTCAAGGGGTTAGGCGATAATATTAGCATAAGAAACAAAAACTTGAAAAGGAATGAAAGTGCATACGCGAATAATAAAAAAAATAATAATAATAAAGGTTCCAAGCAAACTAAAATAATCAAAACTTGTAGGAAATTAAATAAAAGAAAAACGTTCGTTAAGACCAAGAGGATGTGTGGTGCCAAGTTTAAAAATATATATATATATAGTGATATATTTAAAATTATCTAAAACATCTAGTCATAACACGGTGTTTCATGCTTAACGCAATCATCAGACGACTGACGGACTATAACGTGTCACTGAATAAATATACTTGTGAGGCGGAAGTGTTAATTGTCAGGCGGTATTGTCTTGAAGTTACACGATAAGTGCTTATTAACATGGCGACAGTTTGATAAGATTTCGTTTCTTTTGTTCAGGAGGTTGAGTTTCTGAAAAGTAATGTGATATTTTTCAGCTAGGCAGAGTTCGCATCTTTTGGAGCCGTTTTTGAAGGCAGGCGCTCTAGGATCAGGATTGACCACTTTATTTCCGTGTTGGTGGCGTTGTCTCGCAGGTTCCAGATGTGCTTTGAAAGCTCTGTTGCGTTGATTTTGGTTCGGTAGCGCAGTGAGTTTCGATGTTTGTAGAGTCGGTCTTTAAAAGAGTGTTCTGTGAGTCCTATGTAGTTTGAGTTGTTGTCGTCCTTGTCGTTATTTTTGACATTTTATCTAAAATTTAATCATAGTAACTTGCGCTCGGTATACTAGGCATTGGCTGAGGCATTCACCTTGGAGGGGGCATTTCTCCTTAACTTTGCAGTTATATTTCCGGGTTTGATTTGCTTCTTTACTGGCTGTTAGAATCTTCTGGTTGTGAGAATTCACAATGCTCGATACAATTAACACTTCCGCCTCACAAGTATATTTATTCAGTGACACGTTATAGTCCGTCAGTCGTCTGATGATTGCGTTAAGCATGAAACACCGTGTTATGACTAGATGTTTTAGATAATTTTAAATATATCACTATATCACGCTCTACACGGCGACAACCTTGTATTGAGCACTCTACTTCTGGGAGATTATCCATGCTTTGGATTATTTTACCTATTTATTTATTTATTTATATTTATTTATATTATATATATATATATATATATATATATATATATATATATATATATATATATATATATATATATATATATATATATATATATATATATATATATATATATATATATATATATATATATATATATATATATATATATATAGGTTCTAAGGATTTATGGTGAAGGAAAATTTCGAGTGTTGGAATATATACATTTTAAGACCAAACCGGGACCAGTTGCGAAAAATGCAACTTAGAGGCCTTCCGGCTGGAATTGAACCCGCGACCCTGAGATGCTAGTGAACGGAGCATGGTAGAAGAACTCTTTATAAGGAAGTAAAAAGTCGTTTGGGTGATTCGTTTGAATCGGACAATATTTTGGCAATGTTGTGAAGGGCGGCCATTGGCTAGTTGTGATCTGACGAACAGCATAAAGAGGTTTTTACGAAGGGTATAAACGTTTACGTAATATAATAGGTACGTGTGTTATGTATTTAGATTCGCTAATTCCAAATCTGTTATCAGAATCGAGTAAATATTGGCCGAGATAACGTTCAAAATCTACGTACGACGAACCGGCCTTTTGGGATTTGTTAATATCGACTGAGAGGTCTGGGCACTTTGGAGCATGGTTGGGGTGGGGTGGGGGTAGTGGTAGAAAAGGCGAACGAGGGGATTATTGCGGATTCGTATTTCTAGTAATAAAATTAACCGCTACTAATATATTATCAAGCACGATAATATTTATAATAACCGCAATAATATCACCCCAAGTTCTGATATACCTTAGCTTGCTCATCGTATGGCAAGTAATCCCGTATTACTACGCGCATACTCGCGCATACTGTACTTTGCACATGCACGATATAGCCTGCTGGGCTCAACATTGTCATCTTGGATTTAATTTTCTGGATGAAGTGCCGCGTAAGCAATAAATTGCAAAAAATATTTCGTATTACCGAGAATGTATGAATACACTTACATGCGCTGGTGGTTGTTCAACATTAATTTTTATTTGTTTGACGATTCATTGCAAGGAACTTATTTAGAGTCAGGATTATAATATTGTTGTTGATATCTACAGCTAGTTTCATCGACTGAAATATATATATACGACTGCTTAGGCTATAGACGAGCGAGCTACTTATAGACCATAGTATTATAGGTGAGTATATAATAGGCTATGACAATACATTATTGTTTTAAAATGTTCATTAAGTTCATTATTTTGTGCGTTGACCGTAGTATAGCGTTCAATCATAATTTTCAATTATAGTCTTCTTTACTGTAGCTTTAGTGTGATGTTTGATCTTTCATCTTGGCCTTTTATCTCAGGGAGCCAAAAGATTGACAGCTCAATCTATCAAACGGAACGAAACTGACTCAGTATTGATTTTCGGCAAAGAAACTTTGTATAATAAGGTAAGTACATGTGGCATCGTATGCCAGTTTACTCAATGATATATCAGCAAACGAAGTCAGCTATTTGAATACAATACTTTGTCTAGCAATTTGTCTAGCAAATATTTTATTGTTTTATTTCGTGTATCTGTTAAAGCATGCATGGATGCATGCATGCTAAATCGTTGGATTATTTCCGCGATCGCTAAAATGTCTTATATGTTAATAACGTTTGACGTTGTTAGTCTTCTTTACTGTAGCTTTAGTGTGATGTTCAACTATTTCATCGTGTTTTTTTTTATCACAAGGAGATACAACAGCAATAATTATTAACATTTTGTAATGTTCTTATTAACATTAAATTATTAACATTATTAACATTCTGTTGAATATGTGATCGGCAATTACCACATTATCTCTTGATAAAAGCATGCATGGAATGCACGCATGCTAAATCGTTGGATTATTTCCGCGATCGCTAAAATGTTTTATGTAAATCGAGTATGTTAATACCGACGTTAAGTTTGACGTTGTTAGTCTTCTTTACTCTGGTCTCCTTCGCAGCCGTCAGTTCGAGTTCGTTCTTACTCCCCTCAACTACCGGCTGCTTACCCGAGCAGCAAATTACTTTACAATTGTTGACCAATCAGAGTCAGACTTCCAATATCTGGAAACCTGACCTTGAGCTGACCGTTTGAAAACTAGTTCAGTAAAAATTTTGCGTAAATAGAATCAATATAAACATGATGTTGTATTATCTGTGAATTACAATGTGAATACATGTACGTGAAATTATAAAGTTAAAAGCGCCACTACCTGGAATATGAAACTGAATAACAAGATTTATTATCCGCTGGATACATGTGCCCGACGCTGGTAGCTTTTTAAAGCTTTTCACACAGATTTATTTACACGACCAGCAAGAACATATTCATACCATTCTTCCTAAACTTCATTTCGTAAACTTCACTTGGTGAAGTTCTAGGCTAAACTTTTCAAAATATTAGCTTTATTTAACAACACCATGCAGCCAGGACGGCTTTATTTAGCACTACAATGGTGCAATTTCATTACTCCATGTACACAAAGGGAATGGAATGTAGCTCCATATGGTGAGGTATAGCGAGCCATTAGAACGTCTGCGAAGGAGGCTAGCTATCTTTACTCTAGCTTTAGTGTGATGTTTAACTATTTTATCTCAGGAGATATACGGCAATAATCTATTGATATTTTGTAAACGTTCTGTTGGTTATGTGAACATAATGGTCATCGGTATTTACCACAATCTTATCAGATTGAAAGACTTTTAAATATTAAGCTTAATACAAACAACAGGTATTCAACTGCCAGACATTGCAGTTAAGACGTATAGAAAGATGATGTGGATATAATTGGGGATTATATAAAATATATTAAAAATTGAATAATCCAGTTTAAATGTACTATTTATGTCTTTCTTCATATCTGCATATTTCAAATAATTAGGCTGTGAAGCGGAGCTCCGGCGTGGGGGAGCAGGGGAACGGGCATTGGGAGAGAGGAAGAGAGAGAGCCTGCAACAGCCCCTGTAATATTTTAATTGACCAATAAAACGCACCGGAAGTCAATTTGCACGAGCAGTCTAAACAACGTTTGCGCGTAATTTAATACTGTACCTTTTTCCTGTCCATGCTTCTATGGTGTGAGACTCGTCAACGACCACTGCTTCAATTTGTCGACGAAAATTCTCCTGTTTGAAATCATGAAGGTGTCGTAACTAATTAATACAGTTTCAGCGGAGGCGAAGAGCAGCTGTGGCTCTCAATAGACTTTTCTGCTAGTCCAAATGATTCTGCTTCAATAACTACTTTAGTAAGAATACGTGTATATTCATGGACGACCTTTCGGACCATCTGACCTGAACAAGGACACATCGTCCGAAACGTCGTCCATGAATATACGTAAGTACTCTTACTTTACTATTTTTCGACACATTGAAGTTCTCTTATTTCTCTTTTTCATATTATATCCAGTTCTTTTGAGGACTTTTCACATTTTTTCTTGATACGTATTTAATAACACAAAAACATATTCCACAGTTATCGGATAAAATATGGCTATAACCAAAGCCCATTGGTTAAAACGTGGAAACAGTGACATATATAGCATACCTTTGTGTACATGAATTGAGTTGAAGGTTGTGTCCAGCAGTAATGATGAGGGAAACGCCCAAGCACGGATTATTTAAGCCATCCAAAAAAGGACTGAAATGGGGAGGTGGTGCGAGAGCTTGATCTTTTGACGTCCTTGTATACGTTGGCGAACCGACATGAACGAATGAACAGTACAGCAGGTGTCGTCGATATAATTTTGGATCACAAAAAGACTCTGGTCTTGCCATGTTGATTTATAACTGATTTATTATTGATATTGGTTCCACTTAAATTACATACAAACCTATATGGTTACCTCATGATTAATTTATATTTATTTGATACTTCAATTACGCTATTATATTATATCGCCCTTTTTCCAGTAATGTTTCTTATTACCGTCCAACTGTTGATGATTTAAAATAGAATGGTTTCTTATATGTTAACCCTATATAGACTGGGCTTTTTTGGTCTTCTGGGTTGGGGGGGGGGGGGGGGGTGGGCGGAATCTGCCCGCGGGCAATATCTCCAAAACTATTAGATGTGTAATATTTGAACAACGACAGCGAGTGTTTCACCGGGATATCCAAACACGAGAGTGTTTTCGAGTGTTTGGATATCCCGGTGGGACACGAGCTGGAGTTGTTTAAATAGCTTCTCAAATGAACACAAGTATAGGTTATATTTAATTGGATGATATTCTCTCATGGGAGGGTTATGTTAATAATTGAACACTACAACGTAATTAGGATATTTGAGGAAGATCACTAGTGATCTTCCTCAAATATCCTAATTACGTATGCCGATAAAATGTATTGTTGTATTCTGAGACACGGTGTTTGACTTAGTTATCCAATTGCAATCCCGTGACTAGATGGGTCTTTATTATTGAATAATTAGCTCATGAATTATTAATGAGTTTGAGAAATGCCAATGAAATTTTCACAGGTTGGTGGCATTGTTATATTTACATTACATTTTACACGTTACATTTTTGTTGTCATGGCAATGAATGGTGACGTCATTATGACGTTATCGGTCAAAAATTCGGATTTGAAACAGTTCAAAAAGTATTAACTGTATATTTCCAGCCCCATTTCCGCGAAAACGAACAGTTTAGTCCGGCCGTTCACGATCCGTTTTATATCTGGTCAAATTTGCCGCCCTTCCAGCTCCTAAACAACACATCAAGTGTTCCTCTTGCAATTTTGCAAGTGATCCGTTCAGGTTAACCGCGTACATTTTAGCGTGCAAAACCATGAAAATCCACTGTGATACAAAATAATCCACATACGAGAATTTTGGTGAGCACAGATGTCCATAAACATAGACAAAACTGTTTTTCACAACTCATGTCGCATCGAATTGAAGTTGTCTGTCTGTGTTAGTTAGCATGGTTTGAAGAGCGATGCGCGCATTATTGCTGCCGTAGGTATCTTGACTTGGGTTCTGTGTCTCGTGCCCAGACCTCTTCGCGGAACTATGTATAGTCAACGAAACTCGACTTGTGTAAATTGCCCTCTGTCGTTGTTCAGTTTTATGACGTTTTGTGACGTAGCTCGTAGATGTTCGTTTAATCGCCGGATGCGGAAAGTATCCGAATCAAATGTTCGGAACTCGCCAACGGCAACGTGTTCTGCTTTTATAACTGTATTTTATGGCGCGTTTATAATGTCAAAATTGAATGTGACCATTTAAACGCCATACATCTAATTCGAACAACATTTACTCGAAAGAGCAAGCCTCGCGAAGTTATAAATTTTCCATTCAAGCGGAAATCATGCGGGATTATAAGTTATTACTAGAAATTACTATCGCAAGTGAAGTGCTGCCTCATTTCAAAGAAATTCCAATATTTTACAAGACAGATTGGCGACGTAAAGAGGCGCGGGTAGAACCGTAGGGGAAACTGCTTTGTTATCGCATTTATGGTCACAAATTTTTTTCAATCATCAATAATTAATTACCAAAGCGAGAAATACCAGGTTATTTATTACCTTCGACGGTTATTAGCACACATCCCTTCAGATGTTCCCTTCAGATGTCTTAAAAATTGCAACAGTGTTGCAATCAACAGTTAGCAAGCAATGTTGATAGTTTAACCGAGACTCCAAAAATAGAATATTGAGTGCATTTTCAAAAAAAATAAGGTGGATTGTTAGTTGCCATAAACCAATCACCGGCAAATGAGTCACTATATTGCAAAGAATACATTTTATCAGAGCAAAAAGGTTTTATTAACATAATTTCTTATACAAGTATAAAGGTTATTTTTAACACACAATGTGACATTTAGGAATGATGAATCCCTGCATTAATGTTTGTTATTTGATAATGTATTATTGCACATTTTGTTTAAATTGTTTTGTATTGCCTTGTCTAAAATCAGCACAAATCGTTTTACTTGGGTCAACAACATCCAACCTCATACCCAGGGCATTTTTCTTCCACGGTGGAAGGTCTGCGAAAATGGCCCTGGGATCGGCTGGTCACATGACACCCAGAATTTCTGGGTGTTTAGATATGATAATTTTTGTGGTCTTTGTTCCATTGCCTTTGTCTACTTTATTGACCTGAACAATTGAAAAATAATCAGAGTTGTTCATGTGAGCATTTGTCGGCATAAAAGCAGCTAACAAGATTAATAATTTACCATACATCCATGGTTATCTCTTACAAAAGGTATGAAGAAGCATATATCCAATTTAGTGAAAGTTATCACTTCTAATTTGCTATACAATTTAAAGACAGCGTTCAGATTTAGATGAATAAATTATACTCGGCTGAATTAATTGGAGTTTTATGACAAGCCAATCGCATTATAGAATGGACCAGCCGATCCCAGGGACATTTTCGCCGACCTTCCACCGTGGAGGCAAAATGCCCTGGGTTGAACAACATCGTATATTGTGAGACCAGGATTTTCTTCAACATCATTTGCCATTCTCAACAACAGAGCAACAATAACATACACATCACCATCACTTGCTGTTGGAAAATATAAATATACACTAAGTAAAATATTTGCATCAATATTAGTAATACCATAGTTGTTATCAGTGGCGAAACTGGCCGTAGGAACTGGTCATGTTATGACTGAATATGTAAATCGTTTAAAAATTTGCATACTGGTTGTTACAACCAACTGAATTAACATCATCTTGAATCCTGTTTCTATTCTTCGAGTGGTCTTGAATCCTGTTTGATTCTTACGTTGTTGTGACGTCCACCAATTCGGGCACGATATTGATCGATTGTCACTCCCATTTCAGGTAAAGTAATGACAAGGTTTTTCTCTGCACAGATGTAAGTTTGTTGAGCAACGTTTGTAAATATTGAGTATTGTCTTTGGCGAGAACTGTCAAATGTCACCGGCTTCGCTAGGTTTGATTTTAACGAGCACAATGACTTCGTTTGATTTGAGTTGCGTGTACACACGAGACAAACAAGAAAAACTAAGCGCACAGAACTATCTTAGTCGTCTTACCTTGAAAACAGAATATCTCCTCACTGAAATGAATTGAAATTTCCAACAGCACCAAACGCAGGACAGATCGTTCGAGAACTTCGTCTCACTCACCTCATGGCGTTGCGTGTCAGCAAATACCATGTTCGTGGTGGCGTTGACAAGTTCCGAACATTAATTCCGTACAACTTCCGTGAAAACGAATAACCCTCTGGAGTATGTGAACAATCTCGTTCCAGAGCAAACTAAACTACGTCACAAAACGTCATAAAACTGAACATCCACCGGCCTAGGAAATTTTCACATATATCGAGATCTCGTTGACTATACATAGGTGCGGAAAGAGGTCTGGGCACGAGACATAGATAACCCATGTCAAGATTAGTGTGCTGCCTACGGCAGCAATAATGTCTCCTTGAATTAATATTATAATTTAATTATATTAACATTATAATGTGTCCTCGTTTGTTGCCGTGTTCCTCTCGATAACAATCTAAACCACAACATTTACTCGAAACGAGCAAGCCTCGCGAAGTTATAAATTTTCGACTCTGATTCAGGCGACACTTTTGCCAAATCGAACGGTCGAGCGGTCATATTTCAAATCAAACAAACGAAAGGGAATACCTTTCTAATATACCCCTTTGGATTTTGGGACAAATTCTATTGCATATTCAATAGAATATCCTATAGGATGCAATAGAATATCCTATAGGATGCAATAGAATATCCTATATGATTCAACTGAATATTCTATACAATACAAAAGCACATACTATAGGATTTGATGTCAGGATCCACAATAATACACTGTAGAATTAAGTATGTAAATAATATACTACGAAATAAAACAATGGTGTATAATTTATAATTCTTGTTTACAGTATATATATTTAAAAAACTAATTAATAATGCATGAAGAAAACACAAAAGAAATGCATCTTTAATCAATCTTTAATAAAACATCAGTGTCTTTAAATGTGATAGAACACTCTTTAATAAAACATCAGTGTCTTTAAATTTGATAGAACACTCATTAATAAAACATCAGTGTCTTTAAATTTGATAGAACACTCATTCAGCCAGCCTGAAGCGCTTCATCTCACAATTATACCAAAACTATGCTGCGGCACAAGCAGCAGTCCAAACGCACTGCAGCGTGTCCCTCGTTTGCATTGCTAAATAATTTCACACAATAGATAAATACTAATTAATGGACGTTTTTTAAGCCATTTACAAAACTCGTTATCGGGCTTTATCGGTGTATAAAGCCCTCCAACTCGTTTTGTAAATAGTACTTAAAAAACTCATTAATAATGCATGAAGAAAACACAAAGGAAAATCACCACCGTGTCGTATCTTTATATGTGATAAAGATTCATCCTAATTTACATAAACTTTAGCTTTGATTTTCTCGGCTTAGACAACGTTATTTTTCAAAATTACTACGCCAACGAACTTACCAAATGCTGGTCGTTTTTTAAGCCGTTTAAAACACTGCTGCTCGTGTTTTAAACATTACATATATATATATATATATATATATATATATATATATATATATATATATATATATATATATATATATATATATATATATATATATATATATATATATATATATATATATATATATATATATATATATATATATATATATATATATATATATATATATAAATATATATAAATATATATAAATATATATAAATATATACAAATAAATATCAGCAAGGAACACTTCTTTTAAAAACTTTATTGACGTTTCGGGCACAGCCCTTCCTCAGAATACTAAAAAGATGTGCCAACCAGAGCACTTATATACAAAATCTAAATAATTAATATTAATAACTTAAATGAATTACATTAAAAAATCACGAAGATTAAGTCCTTTGGGAATAAAACTATTGAGTTTGTAAGTCCAGAATGCTTCTCTATTAGTTGGATTATGGATATCTGTTTTATCAATAATGTTGACAGATAAATCTTCGAGACCCTCGTGGCCTTCTTCAAAAAAATGGGCGTACAAATGTTCTCCTGGTATATTGCGCTGCCCCCCTCCGTAACGATTCAATATACCAGGAGAACATTTGTACGCCCATTTTTTTGAAGAAGGCCACGAGGGTCTCGAAGATTTATCTGTCAACATTATTGATAAAACAGATATCCATAATCCAACTAATAGAGAAGCATTCTGGACTTACAAACTCAATAGTTTTTATTCCCAAAGGACTTAATCTTCGTGATTTTATCGTATATATATATATATATATATATATATATATATATATATATATATATATATATATATATATATATATATATATATATATATATATATATATATATATATATATATATATATATATATATATATATATATATATATATATATATATATATATATATATATATATAGTATGAATAGAGAATAAATAGCAAATTAAAGCGATTTCGGCCAGTTTTATTGTCAATGAATCGCAGTCTGAAAAGCATTTACGAGACCTGTAAACCCGCAAATTAATGCAAAGATTCTCTCCAAGATAACTGGTGACTGAGAGAAACCGACAGATGAGAGATTAAAGAGAGAACCGTGGACGAAACGTCAACATAACAGAGATAGTCGTTGCAAGGCAAAGCGATTTCGGACTTTCGTTTTATTGACAATGAATCGCAGTTGGAAAGTTTACCGAGACCTGTAAACCTGCAAAACATTGCAAAGATTCTCTCCAAGATGAAAGAAACAAAGATGAGAGATCAATCATGAAGACAGAATGGACAGCCGAAGGACAGGGAAATATTATTATGCTGTGTTGACATTTATCCCGCGAAACTCCGTAATATTAATCATTATGAAACGTTGTGTTTTTGTCCGATTTAAATCAATTCTATATTGAAATGATCACTTGAATCTGGCGAATCGAACGCCGTAGGTTTCGTCTACTTAAGATGTGAAGATGAAAGAAACACAGATAAGAGATCAATCATGAAGACAGAATGGACAGCCGAAGGACAAGGAAATATTATTATGCTGTGTTGACATTTATCATTTTATCCCGCGAAACTCCGTAATATTTATCATTATGAAACGTTGTGTTTTTGTCCGATTTAAATCAATTCTTATCGAAATGATCACTTGAATCTGGGGAATCGAACGCTGTCTTAAGATGTGAAGATCAGATGTTATATATTAAAGCGATTAAAGTACGAATTCGTCTCAGACATGGGTTCAGAGGACTAGTTTAGTCTTTTTATAGCTATTGGACTTGTTTAGAAATAAATGAATAAAAATAGAAATTATCAGATAAAGTGCCTCAAATTTCGACAATAGCAATCGTCAACAATGGCCTTCGCGGTGACTACTGATGACTAACACATGGAAAACAACAATATGAACAAAAGGGTCTAGAATTTGAAAAGGGTCAGTTGCGGAACATTGGTCTCTTCCACAGATCTCTAAAATAGGACTGGTCGGGGCTTCCTATTGTGTGATGTTTTAACTTTATCTTATAATCGCTTTTGAATTATCTAAGCTGTGCTTCTTATTCATGAGGTAGCTACCCTCCTCTCTGTTTATATTATTACCAGAAAAGAGTTCTTAAAATAACGATTTTGTCGTGGTCACAAATTAAATATTGCTTTGGAAAATGCATTCATGAATGTGAATAGCAATGTTGGATAGTTCTTAAAAGAAGTGTTCAAAATTTAGCAGAGTCAGAGTTAACAAAAAATTGGAGAAGAAGGAGAATGCATTTCAGCGGACAATTTATCAACTAAACATTGAATAACGTCACCCCCATTAATGAAGTGACACTATATTTAACAACATACTAAAAACAAAACCAATGCACATTATATAGGAGAAAGATGTTTTCCAATCGCTGAGTCACAACTGACAATTGGCTTGCTTCGACATTGCCGTTTTGGCTGCTCATGACAAGTGGAAATAGTTTTATTTCGAATGACAGAAGACACGTGTTGTTATTAAAGAGGAGGGCGAAATTCTTAAAGGGGGGCGATATTCCTAGGAAATTTGTCCCCCGGGAGGGCGGATTTCGGCGGGACGAATTTCCTGGGACACCGGTAAATGGAAGGCAAAAATATATAACACGCTTAGGGACAGTAATATCAATAACAGAAGGAGAAAAAACATTATCAAGAAAAACCCTAAGACAACGGTCGAAGAAAACAGTAGGGTAACCATTGTTAACTATAGGAAACCTTTTATATATATATATATATATATATATATATATAAAGAAGGAAAATTTCGAGTGTTGGAATACATACATTTTAAGACCAAACCGGGACCAGTTGCGAAAAATGCAACTTAGCGGCCTTCCGGTAGGAATTGAACCCTGACCCTGCGATTGCTAGTGCAGTGCTCTGACCACTGAGCTATAGCCTGCGAGTCGGCTCTCCGCGGGTTGGGGGAGGGCGGGTTGGAGCGGGTGGCTTGCGGGGGAGGCGCGAGAAGGAGAGCCTGCAACAATCATGGGTGTGAATCGATTACGCCCACTTAATTAGTATTGACATATCTGATCAATCAATTACGCTCACTTCATTAATTTTCACATATATTACCAGTCAGATCAATCATATTCGTCCAAAATTCTTGGTGAAAAACCCAATGTAAATAAACACAGCTGCATAGCCATCTTACATGGCTAGTAAAGAAACTCAAAAAAAATCTCAATAAGAAAGGACCAAAAGCAGTTTGTAAAGACGATTTTTGTCGTGTATGTAATTACATGAATTTCAAAATCAAATGCGGGAGTTCCAAGTGTTCGACGGAGAACCTGTTTAAACAGTCGGAAAGCAAGGAAGCCAAAGGATGAATTCTTGCAAACGATTTGGGATGTATCTAAATCTGATTACCTTTAAGATAGAGTTTGCCGTACTTGGAAAGACGCACTTGGAAAACCGTCAATCCAACACTCCGGCTGTGTGCAGTTCAGAAAACGCAGACAAAGCGACATCAAGAGAGAAAAGACAATTGCCAACAACAATAACACCAGAAAGACTAGACGTGTGTCCACCGCAAAAATAAAAGAACCTAGTCGTCGAAAGCATCTATTTTATGACGAACATGAAAGGGGTGAAGCTCTTTCTTTTGAAGACGAACTAAATAATTTAATGAATAGAAATTTGAAGAAGGCAAATCAGGAATTAGCCAGGGGCGTGTTATTATATCGTATATCCTAACAAATGTGTAACTATAAAGGGTCAAATTACGGAAAGTTCATCATATACAAATATACAATTGCTTCGTTCTATTTTAAAACTCCATTTAATTGATAAGAATCAACAACTACACACAATATAAACCTTCGACATTAAATTTAAAGACATTTTAGACAATCCTGGTTTGTATTTCTGCCTTTAAATTCTGTTTCAAAAGTGGACGGGTATTCTATAATTTCTCCGTAACTGTCAAGCAATCGTTTGACCAAACAACACAGAATTTGTTTAGAATGGTACAGATACCATTCTGAAGGGAACTTCTCTTGAAGAACTCACTGCCTTTAGCAACAGCCTCTTTTCGCACGAAGTTAGCTTGCAATGTCCACTTTGGTATTCTGTTTTGAACGGTGCTTGCGGTCATACATTGCGTCAAAACGAAATTCAGTGTTAGCAGCCAAGCAGAGAAACCCAAGTCATCTGTCTCTATATTCTTCAATGTTGTAAACGCTTGGTAGATTCTATTTTTACCGAATCCTGCTACTAAGAAGTTGTTTAATTGCTTCACGTTGTTCGTCCTTCTATTCAATTTCTAACGATCTAATGTTCTCTTCCAGACCGCACTATACGTCATTGCTGTTTATCAGCTAGACACATAAATTATAATTTCCACCAATAGAAATTCGCGGCCGTCTGCGGCCTCGAGTATCGATTTACCCCTATGATTGTTGCAGGCTCTCCTTCTCGCGCCTCCCCCGCAAGCCACCCGCTCCAACCCGCCCTCCCCCAGCCCGCCCTCCCCCAACCCGCGGAGAGCCGACTCGCAGGCTAACTGAGCTACGGAAGCCGTTGCCGAGAGCCTATAGTCACGAGTTCTGTATATATATGGTGGTAACGCCGGGATAAGATTCTGGGTATATTATAGGTAATATATATATATATATACGAATCTTCAGTGAGAAATGAGTCCCTGCCACGACGAGATTATCACCCTCGCTTGCGAGGGGATTCACTCTCCCTTTTTTTAGATTCACTCGCGCTTTTTTTAGAGTTCGGGCAGCACGGGCTGGCGGGCTGGGAGGGCGCGCGGAATAAAAGCGCAAGAAGCCTTTGCGGGATTATCAAGCACGATAATATTCTGTTGATGAAGTGCCGCGTAAGCAATAAATTGCAAAAAAATATTTCGTATTACCGAGAATGTATGAATACACTTACATGCGCTGGTTTTAGTTGTTTGACGATTCATGGCAAGGAACTTATGGCAAGGACTCTATAGAGTCGCGGGATTATAATATTGTTGTTGATATCTACTATGGCATCTAGTTTCGTCGACTGAAATATATATATATATATATACGACTGCTTAGGCTATAGACGAGCGAGCTATACTTATAGACAAAAGTACTAATGTGAGTATATAATAGGCCGTATGCATTATTGTTGTAAAATGTTCATCAAGTTCATTATTTTGTGCGTTGACCGTATAGTATAGCGTTCAATTATAATTTTCAATTATAGTCTTCTTTACTGTAACTTTTATATGTTTTTTAGATGTTTGATTTCATCTTGGCTTTTTATCTCAGCTGGGAGCCACGAGATTGACACCATCACAAATAGCTCAATCTATCAAACGGAACGAAACTGACTCAGTATTGATTTTCGGCAAAGAAACTTTGTATTGAGGTAAGTACATTATGGTATCGTATGCCAGTTTACTCAATGATATATCAGCAAACGAAGTCAGCTCTTTGACTACAATATACTTTGTCTAGCATATTGATTGTTTTATTGCGTGTATCTTTTTATAAAGTATGCATGGGTGCGCATACTAAAATGCATACATATACTAAATCGTTGGATTATTTCCGCGATCGCTAACTATGTTTAATGTAAATCGAGTATGTTAATCAAGTATATTAATACCGACGTTTGACGTTGTTAGTCTTCTTTACTGTAGCTTTATGTGATGTTTGACTGTTTCATCGTGGCTTTTTATCTCAGTTTTTTGTAATCATGTTTTTAACATTTTGTTGATTATGTGATCGGCAATTACCACAATATCTCTTGATAAACGCATGCATGGAATGCACGACGCATGCTAAATCGTCAGTTGGGTTATTTCCGCGATCGCTAAAATGTATTTCATCGTGGGTTTTTTATCACAGGGAGAGGCAATAATCTATTAAAATGTTGTAAACGTTCTGTTGATTGTGTGAACATATAATGGTCATCGGCAATTACCACATTATCTCTTGATAAAAGCATGCATGGAATGCACGCATGCTAAATCGTCAGTTGGGTTATTTCCTGATCGCTAAAACTGTCTTATGTAAATAACGGTGTAATTAAATCGAGTATGTTAATACCACGTTTGATTAGTGAAACTTATTACCGAACCTGACGAACTCGAAAGCGAAATTTATGAAACCGAAGAAATACACAGCACGATTTTCGACAAACGTAGCGAAATTCTCAAATTCATCGAGATACAACAACGAAAATCCACGTCTGCATGCAACCACCGTTCAACCATTAATTAAGCGTCGTTTCCCCCGCAACTACTATGTCCGAAGATGAAATACCCACCAGTCAAGATCATTTGCTCGACCCCCTCACTTCACAACAAAGTCATGGACAACAAGCAGCCATTATCCAACCAGAGTCATCAGTACAGTCACATGAAGCCTCCACAACAAATGGAATACCTCCTCCAATGGAAATTCCAGCAATTCCTAACAGCCAGACTGGAAATCCAACATTGGTGAGTACCAATTATGCCAATGTTAGCCGCCTACCAAAATTATGTTTACCTTCATTTTCTGGTGACCCAATTAAGTGGCAAACCTTTTGGGACTCATTCAACACAACCGTCGACTTGAACCCCACACTTCATGGTGTTCAAAAGTTTAATTATCTCAGGGCCCAACTTCGAGGTGATGCAGCCAGAGCCATAGCAGGGTTTCCACTCACCAGGGCAAACTATCAACACTCCATTGACCTTCTAACAGAACGTTTTGGTCAACCTCAAAAAATTGTGAATGCCCATATGCATTGCCTTCTTGAACTACCGAATCCTGATCATAGTTTACCAAGCCTTCAATCTTCTACGACACCATAGAAAGTCACAGCAGAGGTCTTGCCTCAATTGGCCAATCTCAACAGTCATATGGGGCCCTGCTAATACCCATCATCCTTGGAAAACTACCCACAGAATTAAGAAGAAATCTAGCACGGGAACATCACACCCTCGAATGGACAATAGAACAACTCAGAGAAGCGCTCCTCAAAGAGATAAAAGTTCTTGAAGCTGGATTGACCATTGACGATATAGATACCAAGTATGACTCAACAACGGCTGCCTTCTATACAGGAGAAAGGAGAGACGCATACAAAGGGAAACCGGATGGTAAGATGACCTGGACATGCAGTCTACTGTCGTGGCCCACATTCCCCTACTCAGTGTACATCAGTGAGTGATCCAGAAAAACGATTTGCGATTATTAAGAAAGAAAACGTATGTTTCAACTGTCTTGGCCATCACAAGGTGTCCCAGTGTAAGTCAAACTATTCCTGTAGAACTTGTGCACGCAAACACCATACCAGCCTGTGAGCCAAGGAAACCGATAACCAAAGGAACCACAAACAGTGTACCAGATGCACAACCTGAACAATCTGTCCACAATACTCTCATAGCAGCAGCTCCACAAGTGGTTTTAAATACCCAAGGAATTAAAAACACCACCTGCCTATATACTAAAAACTGCTATTGCCACTGTAAGATCAGCCCATACACAGGCTACAGCACACATTTTGTTTGACGAAGGCGCACAACGTTCTTTTATCACTCGTGAATTAGCCAACAAGCTCAACCTATATCCAGAACAGAGCGAAGCTATTCATATTACAGCATTTGGTGCCAGTCAACCCAGGGCCTTTTTTAAGGATTTTCCCGTGGGGGGTGGCATTTTCCTAAAAGGGACCTTCGTAGCCAAAATATATGTTTACAGTGTTTCTGAGGTAGGCTTTTTCGTTTATATATATACATATATATATATTTGTCTGCCATTTTATTTAAAAATATTTTTTCTACAGTTCATGATCAGTGGCGGATCCAGGGTTGTTCGAAAGGGATAACGGTAATCTAGTAGGGTGGTCTGGGGGCATGCCCCCTCAGGAACATTTTTAATTTTGCAAAGCCCAGAAGTGCTTTTACGGCGATTTCCGATAAGAATTTGCCATTGCTAAAAATGCACGATTATATAGGGCATCAAGATTATGAAACACTTTAATATATAAACTCAGAAGTAGTACGGAACCAATATAAACACTTTAGCCTTTAGGCATCTTCATAAGCTACCAAAACATTGTGCTTATAATCGGTCATATAATATTGCGTTTATCATATTATGGTAAAAAACAGAAAACACTTGTTTGCGGGATTTTAAATGGGGGACGCGCGCCACGTATATCAACATAATAATTGCAGTAAGTCTATAAGTTGTTAATTAAAGGCTAAAACTTACTTTCCATTTGTTTAATTTTTATTCCTTGCTTATTGGTTGAATAAATTTCAGAAAAAGGGACTTTTCCTGGGGGGGGGGGCAAAAATTGATTAGTGGGGGGCACAAGGGGGGACTGGGGAGGGGGCAAATGCCCCCCCCCCCCCCCCCCCCCCCAGCTTAATAGTTAAAAAAGGCCCTGAGTCAACCAACCAAACAAACATTAGACCATGCCTCCATCGATGTTGAGACCATGAGTGGCGAAAGGATACCAATGACCATCCTCATTGTTCCTGAAATTGCAACACCTCTGCAAAATTATCAACGTACCACCATTCAAGAACTGCCATATTTGAAGGGTATAACACTTGCCCACCCAGTCACCTCCGATGAAAACTTCGAAATTTCCCTGCTTATTGGAGCCGACCATTACTGGGAAATAGTTCAGGATCACATCATTCGAGGAGATGGCCCCACCGCTATGGAATCCAAGCTCGGCTATCTACTTTCAGGACCGCTACGACAACCACAGTGCAAGATCACTGCCAACATGATGAACATCATAGCCATTCCTCCTGACGACAATCATGACATCAGCCGTTTTTGGGACATGGAAGTTACTGGAGTCTCAAAGCCTTCAACCCACACTAATGAAACGTCATTCCTGATGAATTACCAACAAACTGGCATCACCTGCTCTCCGGAAGGTGCCTATTGTGCCAAGTTCCCCTGGAAGAATGATCATCCTCCTTTACCATCAAATTATGTGGTTTGTGAGAAACGAACAAGAGCCCTAGCTCGTCGCATCGGACAAACACCAACGCTCCTAAAGTATATGGAGACATCATTGCAGAGCAAGAACAACGAGGATTTATTGAAAGAGTAACCGACACAAACCTAACAGAGAAGGTCCACTTCATTCCTCATCACCCAGTGAAGAAAGAATCCTCTACCACGCCCATTCGCATCGTGTATGACTGCAGCTGTCGCCAGTCCACGAATCAACCAAGTCTGAAGGGCCACTAGTTTATCAGTTTTACTTGTATTACTGTCAAGTGAAACCCTCATTAAATAAAGTCGCAAATCAAAAAAAAAATGCCTGGTCCACCCCTTTTGAATGATATGTCATCAATCATTCTTCGATTTTGGACCCACCAATTTGGATTCTCAACAGATATCGAGAAGGCCTTTCTACACGTCCAACTCCACGAACCGGATAGGAACTACACTCGTTTTCTCTGGCTCTCCGAACCAAATGATCCTGAAAGCAACTTCCAGATCTACCGATTCAAGGTCGTGTTGTTTGGAGCAACCAGTTCACCTTTAATGCTCAGCACAGCAATTCAGTCCCATCTCGATCAACATGACTCAAAGATTGCCATCTCGATCAACATGACTCAAAGATTGCCACCGACATGAAGGAGAATCTCTATGTAGACAATCTCATCTCAGGCCAGCAGACGCAAGAAGAAGCTATATTCTCTACTATAAATCAGCAAGATCAATTATGACCCCGGCCCAATTCAACCTTCGAGCTTGGGCATCCAACAGTGCCCGCCTCCATGACCTGTGTTTAAAGGAAGGAACGGCAGACAGCAACATTACAGTTAATGTTCTCGGTCTTTACTGGAATACTTTGACAGATACTTTGACGTTCATACCCAAACAGATCTCATCTACCATCAACCTTCCCACCAAAAGAGAAGTCCAACAGAATTCCTCCAAGATCTACGATCCACAAGGCCTGTTATCTCCAGTCACAATTCGAGCGAAAATGCTAATGCAAGAACTGTGGCAGAGAAATACTGACTGGGATGAACCACTACCACAAGACCTGAGAGAAAAGTGGACAACCGTAGCAGAAGATATTGACGCAGTTACTACAACATTCAGCACCCCAAGACGTGTTACGACAAATATTCAAAACATCGCCAAAACGGAATTGCACGTATTCTCGGATGCAAGTCTCAAAGCCTATGGCGCAGTAGCTTACCTACGACATGGTGATCAGATTACGATTCTTCTAGCAAGAACTCGCGTCGCACCACTGAAGAAACTAACACTACCGAGACTCGAGCTTATGGGTGCCGTCGTTGCTGCAAGATTAGCCAGCTTCATAAAGGAAGCACTCACCTCAACCCTCACCAACTTGCCTGTCAAACTTTGGACAGACAGTCAGATCGTATTACACTGGTTGTATAACCGCGTCCAAAACATCAAAAACCTATTTCCAGAGTCAGCATGGGGATATTGCCCCACATCCGACAATCCTGCTGATCTTCTTACTAGAGGAATCAACGCGCACCAGCTTACAGTACCTCTTCAGTCCTATGGAAACAAGGCCCAACATGGCTAACTTCAGAGCAAGATTGGCCACAATGGTCTCCTACTGATACTTCTCATGCAGCTACCTTGGCAATAACCACCGAAGAAGTCGACTACGACATACCAAATCCGAAAGAAGAAACTGCAAATGGGAAAACCCAACCAGGCATTCATCATCTCATACAAGTTTCCAACCACAGCAGTCCCAACAAACTTCTACGTATTACTGCCTATGTTCTTCGATTTATCTCACTTCTAAGAAAAACGAAGACTCCTATTGGCCCTATTACCGTCCAAGAAATGTCGCAGGCAGAGAAGAGAGGGATTCGTAGTTGCCAAAGCCTTTCCTATCAGGAGGAAATCAAGAACATCCAATCCAAATCCTACGACGTCTTTATCTTGATCACGAGAATCTACTTCGTTGTGGCGGCAGGATACATAACGCGCCGTTGAATGCATCAGCCAAGTTTGGCAAGAGACACGGGAACTTGCCAAGTTCCCGTGTCTCTTGCCAAATAATCATCCCTCCACAACACTCGTGGTGTACAACGCTCACATAAATCAACTCCACAGTGGGGTGATTTCCACAATGACAACCCTGCTGCAGAACTACTGGATCCCATCCATCCGCCAGTACGTTAGGAAGCTGCTAAGACGATGCGTTAGCTGCCGAAAGACCATTGGAACACCATACAAGCTCCCTGACCCTCCACCTCTTCCCAAGTCAAGAACAGTAGAAACGCACCCCTTCACGACCACTGGAGTTGACTTCACAGGAGCTCTCTATGTACGCGATAACACCCGGGAAACAAAGGCCTACATCTGCCTCTTCCGACATGTGCTGTTACTCGAGCCGTTCATTTAGAGGTCGTTACAGACTTATCAGTGGAATGTTTTCTAGAAGCATTCCGTAGATTCGCAAATCGTTACCACGAAAGATGATCGCAGATAATGCGTCAACATACCTGTCAGCAGCCAACGAACTCAAGAAACTCTTCCAGTCGCAAGCCTTAGAAGAATCCCTCAGTAAACGAGGTGTAGAATGGCAATTTATTCCCAAGAGAGCGCCGTGGTTCGGAAGATTCTGGGAACGCCTGATTGGTCTCATTAAAACCACCCTGAAGAAGATCTTTGGTCGAACACACATCAGCTTGCAAAGTTTACAGATTGCTGAAGTGATTTAACTTGACATTCAATCATGAATCGGTTCCGGAAATTTTTCGAACCGATCGAGCCAACTTCATATTTATTTGTATATTTATGCGTGTCGGAATTTTAATACGCACATGAAGCAGAGAGTAGCTAAACGTCAGTAAACGCACATAAACATTATGTATCAGTGGGAAACAACACGACAAATAGATTCGCGCTTTACCCTAATACGCTTTTAATACCGGCTACCAACGTCGTTCACTACGTTGCCACGAAACATAAGGAGTTTGGCAGAGCGATCTTTCTCGATATATGAGCAACCGAAATGTAAAATTATTATTGCATCAACCCAAGTCAGTTTTAGGGTTAGGATTATGGATTGGTTTGTATTTCGGTTTGTTCATATATCGAGAAAGCGCCAACTTTATTTCAAATCCCTAATGTGAATGGCAAGACATGAGATCAATGAACACATGAAGAATGAAGACATGAAGCGATAACAAACCGAACCACAACCGAACCGAAAACCGAACCGCAAACCGAACCGCAAACCGAACCGCAACCTAACCGAACCTGAACCGAACCCGAACCGCAACCTAACCGAACCTGAACCGAACCCAACCTAACCGAACCCGAACCGCAACCTAACCGGAACCGAACCGCAACCGCAGTGTTAGGTTATTTCTGAGCAGTACTGTAGTTGTCGGATTGTTTATCCGATGTAAGAAGCTCCGCGGCTTCCACACGTAAAATTATACACAACATGTGATCTAAGACGTAAGGGAATTTTATCTTTAAACGAAAAGAAGTGAAAAAGTCTAACTGAAGGACGAGCAATAAACCTAATATCAATTTGAGGATAGGCAGATCTGATGAGAAGTTTTCGGAGTTTGGTTAAGTAAAGAAAATATTAGACCTCTTTTGTAAAAAACAGAATAAAAGAATCAAAAGAGGTCAAAAGACACTTATGACACTTATAGGAAAGACAAGGATTTGTTTACCTCCAATTCGTGAGTAAATTTTATTTCTGCATGCTTAGAGTTAAGTTTATTAGATTTCTCACTCTTTGGTGAACGGAATACCCCAATAGGCTAGAAGCCCAATTGATAGGGGTTCCGAGGGCCTACGATTTAAGGTCGTTATCCGAGAAGACCCGAAAGTCTTACCAATTTGCTGATATTATTGCAAAGGCAGCACTTTCTCCTCGATTATTTTTAAGACCCTGAGTGGAGGTCCGACCCAGGATATGAACCTGTGTCTCCCAGCTCATAGACATGTGTGGTAACCACTAGACCACAACAGCTGGTCGTAAGGTAATTAAGAAAAGGAAGAACGTGATCGGAAGAACGGAACAAGATAAAACAGTCGTCAACATATAGTCACTAAGGTTTCGTCTGACTGAGATAAGATATCACTAAAATTCCCAGTTAATTAGGCAAAGTATTATAACAAGATGGCGGATGGCATGATTGTCTTTGGTCAAAATTATTACTGTTGTTATGTACAAGAGTAGTTTTGTTGACTTGAATTACCTTTGTCAGCCTGTTTTCAATCAGAAAGACAAAATTTGGAAATCATGATTTTTGTTGCAAATGTCCTCTAAGATATTTTCTTTTGTTTCAGTTCTATTTGACTTATATTGTATTCTGTATTTTACTTTGAAAAATAGGATGGCAACAAAGAAAATAAAAATGTTGTATTACAAGCCACGTCCTTGCATGGGTGTGGTGTTTCGAAACGTAGAAATTAATCACGTGGCATGGACTGACAAAGCGAAACATTTCCAGTACTTATCTTCAAGTCCAATTTCTGAAGATTCCGGACTCGAGTATGAAAAGCTGCTTGTGGCTAATGCTAACAAGAAAACAGAATGCTTGTCTGGTAAATATTATTGTATTTTTATATGTTTTTGCTGTTTGCTGTTTCCTAAATTACCGCTCTTTTCGTTGAAATAAAAACATTCGGGACAATTTGTAATTACTTTAATAATTATTAATTTTTACACAGCGCTAGTGCCGTCAGACAGAATTTCCTGCATCAGCGGGTATTTTCTATTCTCTAGTACTTGTTAATGTTTAATGATAAACAGATACAATAACCAAAAATAATACTGATAAAGAGACCAATAAAGTTTAGGTCTTATGTCTATAATACTTCCTAAGTTCCATTTTAAATTTGATAAAGTTTGTTTTATCTCTCAAACAAGATGGTAATGTGTTCCATGTCTTTGCTCCGTTGTATCTAAACGAGCTCTGGTATTTGGTGGTTTTTGCCAGGGGCAGGCGAAACTGGTCTTTATACCTTGTTTAATGAGTGTGGAACTCACTGGAGAGCTTAAATTATTGTAGTAAATAAGCAGCTGGTGCCAGGCCATTTAGGCACTGTAGATCTGAAGACAAATCTGATAGCGTCTTCGAGATTCCAGAGATGGTGAGCTAAGAGTGAGGTTGACGTCACACTGCTGAACCTCATGTCCTTCAATAATACTGACCATTAGACTTGTTCTTTTCCCAACTCCGCTACAAGCATTCCCGGAGCTAAATCCTATTTCAGAATTCGGCATAGCTTCACTTCCTGATGACTAATCACTTCACTTCCTAATCCTGTTTTGTATTTACTGTTTTGTATTTACTGTTTTGTTGTTTTGTGCAGTGTTAACAGTTTGGTCTATTTATTACTTCTATGAAACAGGGAAATTCTAGAACATATACTTCTGGAACATATTTCTAAAACTGCAAGATATGCTTTACAACATTTTCCCTGAAAAAATGAAAAAATTCGCTAAAGGATAGTGAGCACCCAAAATCTATTCTGATTGGAAAATTAATAAAGCCACGAAATAGTTTTCCGTGCTGGAGACTGTGATCCAAACACGCGGGATGTTGAGGGAAAAGGGTAAAAAACACGAGTCGATAGGCTAATATAAATTAACCACAGAGAAATATCACTAAACGTTATTAATATAATTAGAGCAACATAGCAATTCTCCCCAAAACCGTAAACTACATATTATGTTCTTCTAAGCTAACCGGCCAATCATGGATGGTTTTCTATTTTTACAATGACATCATCGAACAGCGGAAATTCTACAACATGAAATCTTTTTGTGGTTTTCTCTCGCTGTTGAAGTGTTGCGCTATGAATTTTAAATGTTAAAAATGATCATGGCATGATTTGCTTTTAGTGAGTACAAGACGTAAAATTGCCGCGTTTGGATAATGTGATCCTACGCAGGTATTGACCAATCAGAGGGATTGTTATAGGAAATTAACGATGCACCAAATTAACGTTTAATTATAATGTGTCAAACTAACGGCTTCGTAAAAATATACTACTACAAATCAAATCGTCAGTCAGACTGTTATATATTAAACTCATGAATTTTAACAATACTATAAAATATTATATAGAGAGAAAACAAACGACGGAACAAGAGGAACAGAGTCTAAAGGAACAACAACGACTTGAAGTGAAACAAGACAATAAACTCGACGAATCGATAGGAATCGAACAACAACAAAACCACGGGCAACAACGCCAGAAGGAAAATCAAAGTATTGGAGAAATAGAAACAAGACGTATGATACTAGAGAAACCTGTGGAGCAACAAAAAACAGTGGATGAATTGACACGGATGAAACGGGAGATACTGCCCAAAGAATTTGAAGACCTGAGACGAGTAAAACAAGAAGGAAGAGACGATGGACAAAGCAAGGAACGAGAAGAACCGATAGGTATCAAACAACAACAACAACAACAACAACAACAACAACAACAACAACAACAACAACAACAACAACAACAACAACAACAACAACAAGACAGCTGGAAACTAAGGATGGGACAAGAAGAACAGGACGAATTACAAGGGCAACAACTCGATCAGAAACAATGGAAGGAAATTGAGAAACAGCGACCGCAGGAACAACAGGTTCAGGAGGAAAAACAAAGGAAGGAATGCCAAGAACAAATACTGAAGGAAGAACAACAACAACTACAGGAGATACAACGGAAACAAATGTACGGACAAAAACTGAAGAAACAGAAGCAACTAGAGGAGAAACAATGGCAGGAATCTGTAGACCAACTACTATACAAACAACAGCTAGAGGAGAAAGTAAGGAAAGAAGTAGAGCAAGAAACACTGGAAAAACAGCGACAACTAGACGAAAAACAAGGGAAGGAGCAAGAAGATCAAACACTGAAGGAACTGCCGCGTCTAGAGGAGAAACAAGGTAAGGAAAGTGATGAACGAATACAAAAGGAACAGCTACAACTAAGGGATAAACCACCTAGTAGGAAACTAGAAGGACAAAGATTGGCGAAAGAGCGACAACTAACGAAAATCAAACAGGGGAACGAAAGTAAAGAGCAAAAACTAAAGCAACTGATACAACCAGAGAAGAAACAAGCGATATATGAGAAACGGCAGCAAGTAGAAGAGAAACAGGGGAGGAAACGTTATGAACAAATACCGGAGGAACAGCAGCAATTAGCGAAGAAACGAAGTGAGGAACATAAGAAACAACGTTTTCATGAAGTGCAGCAAAGTATGGGATATATGGAAACGAGGCGTATGATGCAAGAGAAACCGGTGGAGCAACAAAGGAAAGTGGATGAGTTGAAACGGATGAAACAGGAGCAACTGGTCAAAGAGTTTGAAAAAATGAGACGAGAAAAACAAAGCAAGGAACGCAATGAACCGATAGGAATTGAACAACAACAAGACAGCTGGAAATTATGGAAGGAACGAGAAGAACAAATACAAGGGGAACAACTCGATCAAAAACAATGGAAGGAAATTGAGAAACAGCGACCAAAGGAACAACAGGTTCAGGAGGAGAAACAAAGTTATGAGGAACTGCGGGATGTAGAAGAGAAAGAGGGGAAGAGGTGCGAAGAAAAAATACTGCAGGAACAGCAGCAGTTAGTGGAGAAACAAATAAAGAAACATGAGAATCAAAATTTTCAGGAACAGCAACGACTAAATAACAATCAAGGAAAGGAACATGAAGAACGAAGAATAAAGGAACTACCACAACTAGATGACAAACAAGGAAAGGAAAGTGAAGAACAAAGGTCTAACGATCAACACCAACGAGAGGAGAAACAAAGGAAGCAACACGAGGAACAATGTTTTGATAAACAGCTGCAACCAGATGAGAATAAAGGGAATGGAAGTAACGAAAACAGACTGAAGGAACAGCAAAAACTAGAGAGAAAACAAAGAAAGGGACGCGAAGAACAAATACTGTCCAAGGAACAGCAGCAATTAACTTGTAAACGCGGTAAGCAAGTAGAAGAGAAGCACGGTAAGGAACATAAAGAACAAATATGGGACGAACAGCAACAACTAGCGGAGAAACAAAGGAAGGAACACGAGAAACAACGTTTTGAGGAACTGCAGAAAGTAGAAGCGAGACTAGCGAAGGTACATGAAGTACAAATACTGGAGGAACAGCAGAAATTAGCGGGTAAACGAAGTAAGGAACACGAGAAACAAAGTTTTGAGGAACTGCTGGAAGTAGAAGAGAAAGAAGGGAAGGGACGCGAAGAACAAGCATTGCAGGAACTGCAGCAGTTAGTGAAAAAACAAAGGAAGGAACGTGATGAACAAAATTTTCCGGAACAGCAACAACTAGATGAGAATCAAGGAATGGAACATGAAGAACGAAGACTAAAGGAACTGCCTCAACTAGATGATAAACAAGGAAATGAAAGTGAAGAACAAAGCACTAACGATCAAAACCAACTAGAGGAGAAACAAAGGAAGAAACATGAGGAACAAAGTTTTGATCAGAAACAGCTGCAACCAGATGAGAATAAAGAGAATGGATGTAACGAAAAAAGAATGAAGGAACAGCAAAAACTAGCAAGAAAACAAACGAAGGAACGCGAAGAACAAATACTGGAGGAACAACTAGCGGAAAAACGAAGTAAGCAACATGAGGAACAACGTTTTGATAAAGTGCAGCAAGTAGAAGAGAAGCAATGGAATGAACGTGAAGAACCAATATTGGACGAACAGCAGGAATTAGCTGAGCAACAAAGGAAGGAACTTAAGGAACAACGTTCTGAGGAACTGCAGCAAGTAGAAGCAAAGCAAGGGAAGGAACGTGAAGAACCAATACTGGACGAACAGCAGCAATTAGCTGAGCAACAAAAAAATGAACTTAATGAACAACGTTCTGAGGAACTGCAGCAAGTAGAAGATAAGCAAGGGAATGAACGTGAAGAACCAATACTGGACGAACAGCAGCAATTAGCTGAGCAACAAAGGAAGGAACTTAAGGAACAACGTTCTGAGGAACTGCAGCAAGTAGAAGCAAAGCAAGGGAAGGAACGTGAAGAACCAATACTGGACGAACAACAGCAATTAGCTGAGCAACAAAAAAATGAACTTAATGAACAACGTTCTGAGGAACTGCAGCAAGTAGAAGAGAAGCAAGGGAATGAACGTGAAGAACCAATACTGGACGAACAGCAGCAATTAGCTGAGCAACAAAGGAAGGAACTTAAGGAACAACGTTCTGAGGAACTGCAGCAAGTAGAAGCAAAGCAAGGGAAGGAACGTGAAGAACCAATGCTGGACGAACAGCAGCAATTAGCTGAGCAACAAAAAAAGGAACTTAATGAACAACGTTCTGAGGAACTGCAACAAGTAGAAGAGAAGCAAGGGAATGAACGTGAAGAACCAATACTGGACGAACAGCAGAAATTAGCTGAGCAACAAAGGAAGGAACTTAAGGAACAACGTTCTGAGGAACTGCAGCAAGTAGAAGCAAAGCAAGGGAAGGAACGTGAAGAACCAATACTGGACGAACAGCAGCAATTAGCTGAGCAACAAAAAAAGGAACTTAATGAACAACGTTCTGAGGAACTGCAGCAAGTAGAAGAGAAGCAAGGGAATGAACGTGAAGAACCAATGCTGGACGAACAGCAGCAATTAGCTGAGCAACAAAGGAAGGAACTTAAGGAACAACGTTCTAAGGAACTGCAGCAAGTAGAAGCAAACCAAGGGAAGGAACGTGAAGAACCAATGCTGGACGAACAGCAGCAATTAGCTGAGCAACAAAAAAAGGAACTTAATGAACAACGTTCTGAGGAACTGCAGCAAGTAGAAGAGAAGCAAGGGAATGAACGTGAAGAACCAATACTGGACGAACAGCAGCAATTAGCTGAGCAACAAAGGAAGGAACTTAAGGAACAACGTTCTGAGGAACTGCAGCAAGTAGAAGCAAAGCAAGGGAAGGAACATGAAGAACCAATGCTGGACGAACAGCAGCAATTAGCTGAGCAACAAAAAAAGGAACTTAATGAACAACGTTCTGAGGAACTGCAGCAAGTAGAAGAGAAGCAAGGGAATGAACGTGAAGAACCAATGCTGGACGAACAGCAGCAATTAGCTGAGCAACAAAGGAAGGAACTTAAGGAACAACGTTCTGAGGAACTGCAGCAAGTAGAAGAGAAGCAAGGGAATGAACGTGAAGAACCAATACTGGACGAACAGCAGCAATTAGCTGAGCAACAAATGAAGGAACTTAAGGAACAACGTTCTGAGGAACTGCAGCAAGTAGAAGAGAAGCAAGGGAATGAACGTGAAGAACCAATGCTGGACGAACAGCAGCAATTAGCTGAGCAACAAAGGAAGGAACTTAAGGAACAACGTTCTGAGGAACTGCAGCAAGTAGATGCAAAGCAAAGGAAGGAACATGAAGAACAAATACTGGACGAACAGCAGCAATTAGCGGGAAAACGACGTAAGGAACACGAGAAACAAAGTTTTGAGGAACTTCTGGAAGTAGAAGAGAAAGAAGGGAAGGAACATAAAGAACAAATACGGGAAGAACAGCAACAACGAGCGGAGAAAGAAAGGAAGGTACATGAGGGACAACGTTTTGAGAAAATGCAGCATGTAGAAGAGAAGGAATGGACGGAACGTGAGGAACAAATACTGGAGGAACAGCAACAACTAGAGGAGCAACAAAGGAAGGAACTTAAGGAACAGCGTTTTGAGGAACTGCAGCAAGTAGAAGAGAAGCGAGGGAAGGAGCATAAAGAACAAATACGGGACGAACAGCAACAACTAGTAGAGAAACAAAGGAAGGTACACGAGGGACAACCTTTTGAGAAAATGCAGCGAGTAGAGGAGAAGCAATGGAAGGAACGTGAGGAACAAATACTGCGAGAACAGCAGGAATTATTGGAGATACAAGGGAAGGAACAAAGTTTTGAGGAACTACTGGAAGTAGAAAAGAAACAAGGTAAGGGACGCAATGAACAAACACTGGAGGAACAACAGCAGTTAGTGGAGAAACGAAGTAAGGAACTTGATGAACAACGTTTTGAGGAACTGCAGCAAGTAGAAGAAAAGAAAGGGAAGGAACATAAAGAACAAATATGGGACGAACAGCAAAAATTAGCGGAAAAACAAAGGAAAGTACACGAGGGACAACGTTTTGAGAGACACGGGGAGGAAAGTGAAGAACAAACGCTAAAGGAACAACAACAACTAAACGAGAAACAAGGCAAGGTACGTGAAGAACGAAGATTAGAGGAACAGGCTCAACTAGAAGAGAATCAAGGGAATGAAATTAAGGAACAAACACTAAAGGAAGAGCAGCATCTAAATGAAAAAAAGAGAAAAGAAAGTCGAATGAAACAGGAACTCGAAAAACTTGACGAGAAGGAACAAAGGTTACTAAAGCAAATAATGGAAATTGAAAAACGGTCCCTAATGGAAATAGAGAAACTACGCAAGGAACTTGAAGAAGTAAAACAACAGAAAAAGGTGTTAAAGGTTAAAAGGAAGAAACTTGAAGCAATGTTTATGCAGCAAGACCTGAAGGAGAAACAGCTGGAGAAACGTACAGATCCGAACCGACTGAAGATGCGGTTTCAAGATGAAAAACAACAACATCGAAGCGGCACTTCCAAACTACTGGAGAATAGGGACAAAGGTGAAAAACACCCATCAACGAAACCATTGTCGAATTCGACTGTTGATGATTTACAACCTCACCATGACCAGAATCAAATGGAACAGGTTAAGGTTAGTTTTTGAAATACCTAATCGATGATGATAGATAACGTTATCAGCAACTCAGTGAGCATATAAATATACGTGAACATATAAATATACCCGTTTTCAGATTAATGATCACACCTGATAAAGACACTGTATATAGTGTCGAAACGTGAATTGTAACTTTTTTATGTTACATTTAATAACTTTTTAAGCCTGTAGAATAGCGTCAACGTATGCCTGATATTCCACGTCGCTGTTTTGGGAAATTGTTTGTTATAATTTCTGAACCTTTAAATGGACACTCCACCCCAAAAACAAGTGTTGCTTAACTGAAAGTTCTTTGTCGCCTCACATGAGAATGGGTATTAGTTTTCTTCTAATCGTTTTAGTTTTAGAGAAATTTGGCTTTGTTTATCGTATTTTTGTAAATTGAAGGCCGCCATTTTCGTTCTGATTGCGGGCGAATGCGGTCGCTCCCATTAATTTTTGACGTCATTGAGTGATAGAAACACTACACAATGAAACGTTTCACAATAACATGACAATAACGTAGTTTTAGTCTATTGTGCAAGATTTCCATTCACGCTATTGTGAAGGGTTTCTTTGTGTAATTGTTTTTGGGGTCCGAGTGTCCCTTTAAATTTCTTAAATTTCTTATTTTCTTTCATTTACATTTGTTTAGAATGCAAACCGTAACTGCAGAAAATCTGGTAAAAAAAACCGTGAAAAATATTCTACGCAATCATCACCAAGTAATGTAATAAATATAATAACTATTTATTGAAAGGCGATTCTTCAAAAGTGACTAATTGAATTTATTTATTTTTCCGAATGCCAGTGGTATACAATCTCCGGTCGGGTGTTGTCGTTAGGGGAAACGATTTTCATGTTATGTCTGAATATTTGATGGTTGTAATGTCAGGAAACACAATCGGGTATATTGAATCAATATTTGGCATAGAAAATTTCACGTAACCATTGACTACAGAAAACACCAATATATATAACACTTATGCCGGTGGTAATGCCGGGATAAGATTCTGGATATATTATAGGTAATATTTGGCATTTCACTCGATCAAACTACGTGTTGAAAGGATTTTATGGTGAAGGAAAATTTCGAGTGTTGGAATACATACATTTTAAGACCAAACCGATATATATAATATATATATAATATTATATATATATATATATATATGTTCTGGTCCCGGTTTGGTCTTAAAATGTATGTATTCCAACACTCGAAATTTTCCTTCACCATAAATCCTTTCTATATATATATATATATATATATATATATATATATATATATATATATATATATATATATATATATATATATATATATATATATATATATATATATATATATATATATATATATATATATATATATATATATATATATATATATAATATATATATATATATAATATATATATATATAATATATATAATATATATATATATATATATATATATATATATATATATATATATATATATATATATATATATATATATTTACTTATAGTTATTCTTAAGTACTATATAGTTATTGGTTAATATTTGCTAATATATCGTTTAATTATTCCAAAGAAGTTCTCTGATTGAATTAGTTGGACAGACATAACGAAATCTTTGTTGACATCATTACATTATTACGAACATTTTCTGTTCTAGGTCATTTTAATAAAAGGGACGAACTACAGTGGCAGCGAACTCAAGTACACATACCTCAAGGAACGAGACAGAGAAAACAGGACGAACATGAAAAATATGAAGAACCACAGTAAGACCTAGTACCTCTGTTATTCTTTCATATTTATAAATTATTTTATGAATCTTTGTTGCACAATTTGCTCATATCTAGGACATTCAGGCGTTTACCTCGTCATGCACGTTGTCAGGTGAAGTGCCCATCCAACGATATGGCTTCTTTATTCGAATGTATGTTAGGAGAAATCCTATTTCAATTTTCTAATCCCGATCGCCCGAGTGACGTAAGCATAACTAATAAGGCGCTATAAAATGAATACTAATTAGGGCTAGGGGTCCTGAAAGTGTAAGAGGACGGCTTGAATAAATTAATATAATAAATACTGCTTGACTGCAAAGATGAGTAAATTAACATACAACTTAGAAATAGTGATGTCATCGGTAGATTAAAATGATCCAACCGTGATCCACCGGCCGCAGTATACTAATCCCTTAAACACGGCGGTTTCAACACGAACATTGAATGCATCCCCTCGTGTTCAACGGCACTAAATAATAGTGACTGTATTTTAATGATTCATTTCTGTTTTTAATATATTCTTCGAACAACATTACAACAAGTCAAAACGTACTTGAAACGTACATACAGGTATACAACAAAGGGGAGCACACGACTTCTGCAGGGTCCTAGCCCGCTGTACTTGTGGTTATTACAACGAGATTATACATATTCGCCATTAATTGACCTCGTCAATTTAACCGTAAAAAGCTAACATGAAACATCAATAATTACTATCTGAGAAAGATTCTAAAAATGCAGTTCACTAATCGTTTACTACGACTGTAGGAATGTCAATGTCCGGATGGGAAAGTCTTGCGATGCTGTCACTTCGAGAGGAAACAACTTTGAATAGGATGCATGATCTCTGTTGTTCCCTTTTCCCTATTTTACTCGAACCACTGCACTCCTTACTCGACCATCCCTACCCTGGAGAATCTTTTCCAAACGCCAAAGTTGACGGGGCATCTTTCTTTCTTCGACAGTTACGATATCGCCCAGCCGCAATTCTCATCGGGTAGAATTTGTTCGGTTGCTCACGGTATGATTTTCTCGCCAAGCTAAGCTCAGTCAGATACTCTTTTTCCGCCATCGTTCCCAAAAAATGACTCAATTTCTGCTGAAGGTACATTGTACCTGGATATGTGGGTGAGAATTTCTTGTGTATCTGCATGGCTCCTGACTTCCAGACGTTGCGTCAGGCAAACTGAGAATTCTTCATCCGATGACCAAATGCGATGGAGATAAGCCTTTACCCTTTATTAGCCGCATATCCCAATGGTCTGGAGTTGAGAATCCCTTCTATCTCAATGACGATTGTATACAATTCTCCGTAATTGACTCTTGCCGTTCGTAGGCTTTTCCTCAGACACCGCTTAACTGATCTGACAAGTCTCTCGTAGAATCCTCCCCACCAAGGCCTACCTACGTTAAACTTCCAGTGAATTCGTTCGCGAATGCAGTATGCCTTTAGTTTCGAATCCATGAACGATTTTCCATTGTCAGTGACAATCAACGAACGAATTCCATGTCTTGCTTTAAAACGGATGAGTGACCTTACCAGATGTAATCCCCGACTGGAAGCACATGTAAATAACACGATATATGCCTTGTGCATCTCTGAACTGTTCCCATATATATTCTTTACGAACACTGGACCGGCAAAATCGATTCCAACTCTTGAGAATGCAAATTCTTCTCTGACACGGAACTCCGGTAGAGGAGAAGGCCGTGGGATCTTGAAAACCCCTTCCATCGACTTTCTTGCAAACGGCGCATTTGGATATGATTGCACTAGTGTATCTCCCCTTGACCACCCAGAAGTTTGATCTCAGCTCCACGAGAGTGTCCTTCACTCCATTATGCATAACTTTGATGTGACAGTCCAAAATCACGAGATGGTTAAATTGGTTTTCTCGAGGGAGAATCATTGGGAACCGAGCGTTGTACGAGATCGGTGCGTTGTCCATACGTCCACCACAACGGATAGTATCCTTCTGATCTGTGAAAGCGGACAACGAAGCCTTCACTTGCTCGTATTTCTTGTCTTGGTTAATCTGCTTCTGGACTTCTTTTATCCATAGATCCCTTGCGACATCGTATTCTTCCTGATCAACCTGGCCTCCGACACCATCTTCACCTCCTTGACTTTTCTGAATTGAATTGAATTGAATTGAAAATCTTTATTTAAACAGGGTAAACCTCGTCAACAAAAAGATGCTGTTATCAATGAGGGCCCTGTATCAGAAATAAGAATTACAACATATACTGTAGAGTGACAATGACGGCATGCATAAGTCATATGAATATGCTCAAAGATTATATACATACATATAGCAAAGATACTGTAAATAATATACCAAGTTAAGTTAAAAATGTCCTTAATTGGGATTTAAATTTAGAAATAGTCTCAAGAGTTTTCATTTCAGTGGGTAGTGTATTAAACAGCTTAGAGGCTGAATAATTAAATGTCTTCTTGCCTATTTCAGTTCTCACTTTTGGAAGGTTGATATCTATTCTATTACGCCGAGTGTTATAGTTGTGGTGAAACAAAACAACATTGTCACATAATATTTGTGGTTCAAAGCCATGAAGGTACTTAAATATGGAGACACATAGATGGTATTTGCGTCTGTTCATCAGCGATGTCCAGCCCAGCTCTTCAACGAGATTGACATGATTAGACTGCATGACAATTTTCCCGGCTCGATATTGTAGTTTCTCCAGTTTATCAGCAGTAGTTGGACTAATTTCATGCCATGCTATGTCACAGTAGTCAAATAGTGGTAAAATCATTGCCTTGTATATATTCGCAGACGCAAGGATAGTTAGATTTGTTCTCAGCCTACTCAACGCTCCTAATCTGGTCGATACTTTTGACATAAGTGTATTGACATGGTCGTTGAAATTTAGTTTCTGATCCAGATAAACACCAAGGTATTTAATTGAGGTTACTTTTTTAATTGAGGGTTGAGAATTGTACCTTGGATTTTGATGTCACGATTTTCTTGTATTGTACGCAGTTTTTGTTGAGTTCCAAAGGTTATTGTTTCTGATTTTCCATAGTGTATTAAAAGCTTGTTCTCATCCATCCAATGGCTAACGTTATCAAGGTCACGGTTCAGAGTTTCATAAACAGTTTCATTGTCCTTGTGTGCCCAGAAAATTACAGTGTCATCGGCATACATTATGATATTTGAGGTACTTAAGCAGTTTGGTAAATCGTTTATAAACAATGTAAATAATATTGGCCCCAATACAGATCCTTGTGGGACTCCGTTTATAACATCTCGAGGCTGTGAATATACGCCATCAATATTAACAGATTGTTGACGGCAACTTAGATAGCTGCTCAACCATTCGTTTTCTTTTTCACTAATTCCATAACTTGCCAGCTTTCTACTAAGAATGTTATGGTCAACACTGTCAAATGCTTTTCGGAGATCCAAAAAAATTGCACACGTCAATAAACTAGAATCCATGTTGCGTTTAATTGAGTCAGAAAGGTACGTAACTGCAGTCCCCGTAGAATATGATGCTCGAAATCCACACTGGTAAGGCGATAGTAGTTTTTCTCTTCGTAAGTACTCAGTAAGTTGAAGTTGCACAGCTCTTTCAAAGACTTTGGATATTGCAGGTAGAACCGATATTGGTCGATAATTATCCATATTCTGCAAACTACCTTTCTTGTGTATCGGGATCACTTTTGCATGTTTTAGATCATCCGGGAAGACACCAGAACTGATTGAGAGATTTATGATTTTTGTCAACGAAGGTGAAATTATTTTCGCAGAATCTCTCAGGACACGAGGAGGAATGTTATCAATACCTGGAGATTTGGACGTTTTTAATGAACGCAATTGTTTTTCAACGAAATCATCTGTAACAGGCATCATGATGAAACGGCTACTTGATTCTTTTATGGAATACATGCTATTTGGCGTGCCACCGCAATCGATAGCAGAGGACCATTACGTTGGAAGAAGCTTCTGAACCATTTCCGTAAAGAAATTGCAAAAGGAATTTGCAATGGAAAACTTATCTGTAATGAGACAGTTTCCAATTTTCAATGTTAATTGATCTTTATTACGATTTCGAGTTTTATCATTTGGATAAATTTTTTTGATCGTTTTCCAAAAATCTTGAGGATTATTTTTGTTTTCATCAATCATTTGTCGATTATAACGACCATTTTGCTTTCGAATTTTTATCCTGGTCGTATTTCGTAATCGTTTATATTCCTTCCAATCTTCTTCTTGCTTTAATCAAATAATAGTCCCTTTCTTTAATTAGTTCTTTAATTTCACTATTAATCCAAGGGCAGTTTTTGCCACGAACTTTCTTATCAATTAGCGGTATATGGTTGTTTACAACTGCAAGGAAGGATGATTTCCAATTTTTCCAGGCTTGATTTACATCTTCACAAAGAAGCTCTTCCCATGGGACATTTTTAAGATCTTCATTAAACTTGGCAGCATTATATCGATTGTAATTTCGGCAGTTTATTGTCCTAGGGGAAAACCGATGACAGTTTTGTTTCCTTACGCATGCAACCATGTCGTGATCACTTAGTCCGTATCTAATGACATCGCATGAAGAAATATTCCAAGGACTTGTCGTCAAAATGAGATCTATGAAGATTTATTATGAATCTCAACACATAAGCTGTGACTGATTAATTTCGCCAGATTGCTGAATGCCTTGTTTGAGATTACTTTTTTTTACTTCCTTGTATTTTTGGCCACGATTTTCGTTCTTGTTTCATAAAGACACTAATAAATTCCACCAGAGTGGATTATACACTAGCCTTGTAGCTAGCCACCTGTCTGCAGGGTTGACTTCGGATGGACAGTATTCCCTTTGGTCAACTTTGACTTCTCTACGAATTCAGACGACTCGATTTTGCACAAACTGCTTGAATTATTTACTTCTTTCGCGGATCCACCATGACACGATTTGGGAATCTAGCCAGCAAAACATTTTGTCGATATTGAAGAACGATACCGTACGTTTCTCTGAAGCGTTTGTGAATCCATACAGTTGAATAGCAGAGATAGTTCCCACATTCCTTACGTTGTCGTCAAGCGTCTTCCACTATATTCAAGAAGCGGCGTGTCTATACAAGTTCATGTTGAAGCGGATACTTATATTGGACTCAGAATTCTCATCGGGTCATAGAGCTTGGCTGTAGCTCCAAGAATCGATCTTTTTGACACTGGACCATCGTTGGATAAGAAATCGAACTAAAAAACTAGGTTATCCTGTTGCCTGTTCCACCTAATACCCAGCACCTTCTGACTTGACAAGACTGGCCTTGTTGTCTCCAACAGCGAACTTGCATAGCCGGTGTGATCCTCTTCGTGGATGGTACTTGGGTTTAGGACTTGAATGGCCGTTGAAGAAGAGTTCTCAGCTTCATCGATCTTCTCTTGCACGGCCGGAGAATTGGATAACCATTTGCGCATGTTCAATCCCCGTCTCTGAAACACGATTTTCTTAATCGCTACGTTCTCAGAGGAATTTCAACACTTCTTCTGTGAATTATTTAGCGACAGCATGGTTAAGTGGTGATGAATCGTTGCATTGAGGAAGATAGGACTTGAACACACGAGCAAAAGCAACACGAGAAAAGCAACACGAGCAAAATCTGAAAAGGCGGATTTGTGGATTCTCTTGATCCAAGTCATTGACCAATAAGAAACGTAAGTAGTCTCTGTCCGAAGGGTTAACAGAAATGTTCAAGAAGGCCTTTTAAATTTCCCCAATTTGAGCCACTCTGTGAACACAGAATCGTAGAAGAACATCGTAGATGAGAGGTGTTGTAGAAGCGCCAGCATACAAGCAGTTGTTCAAGCTTGGAAGATTTCTTTCGCGACGTGAACTGGCATCGAAAACCACTCGAAGTTTCGACGTTTTTAATCTGTGCGCACAACTTAATGATGAGGCAGATAGTGGACTTGGCCAATTTCCACTAGAGTTAATTCTTCTACCGTTTCAATAGTACGTAACTGATCTTGAATAACTTCCTGATACTGGTTGAGCACTGGAGGATTGGCCTGGAGCCTTCGCATAACGGTGTTGAGTCTGGACTTAACAGGTAAGTAGTTATCGGGGAGCACTTTGTAGTCTTCTTTGAAAGGTAGACGTACTTCATATTAACCATTGACAAACTGAATGTCCTCCACAACTCGATCATAAAGTGATGTTCCCTTATCTTGGATTCCACAGGACTCGTAATCTCAAAATCGTCTCAGCTCTGCTGACAATGGATAATTTTCCACAGGTGTTGCATCAAACGTGAGGACGTGAGTGGTTGTGAGAGGACCTGAGAGCACGAATCCAAGTTTCGTGGAGAGAACCACTGGTTCTTATTCGATTCCTCTGACCACCTTTCCATCAACCACTGACCAATAATAGTCAGCTCCAATCAGCATCTGAATAGGTAGCTCGTCAACTTCAGTTGCATCATCCGCTAACTCAAGCGTTCTTAAGTGATCGTAATTGCCTCTTGCTTTCTGGATGGGCTGTTGACTTAAGGGGCCACAAATGACAGGAACTACAAATGCTCTTACATGCATAATTTCATCACTGAATGTCTTGATTCCCTCGCGTAGTTTGGCATAACTCTCACGAATGTTTTTATTAACAGTTAACGAGTTTCTTTAGCGATCACTGCCAGATTCATTCTTTCCTGAACAGTGCTTTATATGCATGAACGTGGGCTGCATGAATCAAATACCAATCGAATTGTGGTAGGTCACTTAGCAAAGAACTATACAGCCAGTACAAGATGTGAAAAATGTCATGGTTCTCACCATACATCTATTTGTGAAGGAGGTACAACGCCAGTTGACACGGATCGTGTCAAACCAAACAACGGACCCAGTGAGAAGAATGGAAAAGAGCTTACGACAAACATGCATGTGAATGAGTAAAAAATGCTGTACTTCTACAGACGGCTACAGCAGAGATCCTTAGGCCCGAGAATGGACAGAACTCTATCCCTTCAGACACAGGAAGCACTTTCCTTTCCCTCTTAAGTGTTGCTTTCTCGCATCCACCTTTGTAATTATGTTGCATTTATCACTTGGGTGTCCTTGGTTGGGTGTCCAGGGTTGCAATAATAAGAGAAGAGGGTAGCAGATGAATAGGGTTGATTGCCCTTGTAGCCATGTTGTTGAGGCCTTTCTTCAGATGACTTTGAATCTTTAGTAAAGAAACACTGCTCTCTTAATTTCAAAATGACTCCATATAACTTCCTTCAACACCCAGGTGTCGGACTCCATTCCACGCGAAATATTAATGTGAAATTCCGCATGAAGTGTTTGCATGATTATGGGGTTAAAAAACAACCATACTGTACATTTCGGCAGAAACCTTGAGACTCTCTATGAGACCTATGAGACTGGATAGTATCATATATTTGACGAAGAGACTTCAGTCGCTTGCAGATATAACTCTCTGCAATTTCGTAAGAGCTTCCATATGACTTGGGATAATAACTTGTCGATTACCAAATCTAATCTTCAACAACTCTACAGCGTGTTCGTAGTTTGAATTTGACAATGTTAATCCTGATATAGCATTAACTGCAGTTCCCCCCACAAGCGACTTTAAATGATTGAACTTGTCTACGCTAGAGAAACTTGAATTGTTGTGTACAGCGGACTCGAAGGAGTCCCAAAACGAAGTGGGCACTTCACATTTAGTTGACTTAATCCATAGTCGTAGGAACCGGGGGTATCACTATATATACAGAACTCGTGACTAGGCTCTCGGAAACGGCCTCCGTAGCTCAGTGGTCAGAGCACTGCACTAGCATCGCAGGGTCGCGGGTTCAATTCCAGCCGGAAGGCCTTGAAGTTGCATTTTTCGCAACTGGTCCCGGTTTGGTCTTAAAATGTATAATCCAACACACGAAATTTTCCTTCACCATAAATCCTTAGAACATGCATGTAGTTTAATCGAGTGAAATGCCAAATATTACTTGTAATATACCCGGTGTTTTAAAGATTTGTCGTAACACGTCTTGGGGTGCTGAATGTTGTAGTAACTGCGTTAATATCTTCTGCTATATGGTTGTCCACTTTTCTTTCAGGTCTTGCGATAGTGGTTCATCCCAGTCAGTATTTCTCTGCCACAGTTCTTGCATTAGCATTTTCGCTCGAATTGTGACTGGAGATAACAGGCCTTGTGGATCGTAGATCTTCGAGGAATTCTGTAGGACTTCTCGTTTGGTGGGGAGGTTGATGGTAGATGAGATCTGTTTTGGTATAAACGTCAAAGTATCTGTCAAAGTATTCCAGTAAAGACGGAGAACATTAACTGTGATGTTGCTGTCCGCCGTTCCTTCCTTTAAACACAGATCATGGAGGCGTGTACTGTTGGGGTCAATACATAATTGATCTCGCTGATTTATAGTAGAGAATAGCTTCTTCTTGCGTCTGCTGGCCTGAGATGAGATTGTCCACATAGAGATTCTCCTTCATGTCGGTGGCAATGTTTGAGTTATGTTGATCGAGATGGGACTGAATTGCTGTGCTGAGCATTAAAGGTGAACTGGTTCGCTCCAAACAACACGACCTTGAATCGGTAGGTCTGAAAGTTGCTTTCAGGATCATTTGGTTCGGAGAACCAGAAACGGGTGTTGTTCCTATACGGTTCGTGGAGTTGGACGTGTAGAAAGGCCTTCTCAATATCTGTTGAGAATCCAAATTGGTGGGTCCGGAATCGAAGAATGATTGATGACATATCGTTCAAAATGGGTGGACCAGGCATGAGACAGTCGTTCAGACTTGGTTGATTCGTGGACTGGCGACAGCTGCAGTCATATACGATGCGAATAGGCGTGGTAGAGGATTATTTCTTCATTGGGTGATGAGGAATGTAGTGGACCTCTCTGTTAGGTTTGTGTCGGTTACTCTTTCAATAAATCCTCGTTGTCCTTGCTCTGCAATGATGTCTCCATATACTATAGGAGCGTTGGTGTTTGTCCAAGGCGACGAGCTAGGGCACTTGTTCGTTTTTCACAAACCACATAATTTGGTGGTAAAGGAGGGTGATCAATATTCCAGGGGAACTTGGCACAATAGGCACCTTCTGGAGAGCGGGTGATGCCAGTTTGTTGGTAATTTATCATTAATGACGTTTCGTCAGTGTACAGTATATAGGTTGAAGGCTTTGAGACTCCAGTAGCTTCCATGTCCCCAAAACGGCTGATGTCTATGATGTTCAACATGTTGGCAGTGATCTTGGACTGTGGTTGTCGTAGCAGTCCTGGAAGTAGATATAGTCGAGCTTGGATTCCATGGCGGTGGGGCCATCTCCTCGAATGATATGAGCCTGAACTATTTCCCAGTAATGGTCGGCTCCAATGAGCAGGGAAATTTTGAAGTTTTCGTCGGAGGTGACTGTGTGGGCAAGTGTTATACCCTTCAAATATGGCAGTTCTTGAATGGTGGTACGTTGATAATTTTGCAGAGGTGTTGCAATTTCAGGAACAATGAGGACAGTCATTGGTATCCTTTCGCCACTCATGTATCAACATCGATGCAGGCATGGTCTAATGTTTGTTTGGTTGGTTGACTAGCACCAAATGCTGAAATATGAATAGCTTCGCTCTGTTATGGATGTAGGTTCACAAATGATAAAAGAACGTTGTGCGCCTTCGTCAAACAAAATGTGTGCTGTAGCAATAGCAGTTTTTAGTAGGCAGGTGGTGTTTTTCATTCCTTGGGTATTTCATTACTTTGGTATCCACTTGTGAATCTGCTGCTGTGAGAGTATTGTGGACAGATTGTTCAGGTTGTGCATCTGGTACATTGTTTGTGGTTCCTTTGATTATCGGTTTCCTTGGCTTACACAGGCTGGTATGATGTTTGCGTGCACAAGTTCTACAGGAATATTTTGACTTTACACTGGGACACCTTGTGATGGCCAAGACAGTTGAAACATAGGTTTTCTTTCTTAATAATGGCAAATCGTTTTTCTGGATCACTCACTGATGTACACTGAGTAGGGGAATGTGGGCCATGAAAAGTAGACAAACGTCCAGGTCTTCTTACCATCCGGTTTTCCTTTGTATGTGTCTCTCTTTGCTCCTGTATAGAAGGCAGCTGTTGTTGGGTCGTGCTTGGTATCTATATCGTCAATGGTCAATCCAGCTTCAAGAACTTTTATCTCTTTGAGGAGTGCTTTTCTGAGTTGTTCTATTGTCCATTCGAGGGTGTGATATTCCCGTGCTAGATTTCTTCTTAATTCTGTGAGTAGTTTCCCCAAGATGATGGGTATGAGCAGGGCCCCATATGACTGCTGAGATTGGCTAATTGAGGCAAGACCTCTGATGTGACTTTCTATGGTGTCGTAGAAGCATTGAAGGCTTGGTAAACTAGGATAAGGATTGGGTAGTTCAAGAAGGCAATGCATATGGGCATTCAAAAATTTTTGAGGTTGACCAAAACGTTCTGTTAGAAGGTCAATGGAGTGTTGATAGTTTGCCCTGGTGAGTGGAAACCCTGCTATGGCTCTGGTTGCATCACCCCGAAGTTGGGCCCTGAGATAATTAAACTTTTGAACACCATGAAGTGTGGGGTTCAAGTGGACGGTTGTGTTGAATGAGTCCCAAAAGGTTTGCCACTTAATTGGGTCACCAGAAAATGAAGGTAAACATAATTTTGGTAGGCGGCTAACATTGGCATAATTGGTACTCATCAATGTTGGATTTCCAGTCTGGCTGTTAGGAATTGCTAGAATTTCCATTGGAGGAGGTATTCCATTTGTTGTGGAGGCTTCGTGTGACTGTACTGATAACTCTGGTTGGACAATGGCTGCTTGTTGTCCATGAATTTGTTGCGAAGTGAGGGGGTCGAACGAATGATCTTGACTGGTGGGTATTTCTTCTTGGGACATAGTAGGTGTGGAGGCAACGACGCTTAATGGTTGAACAGTGGTTGCAGACGTGGATTTTCGTTGTTGTATCTCGATGAATTTGAGAATTTAGCTAAGTTTGTCGAAGATCGTACTGTGTATTTCTTTGGTTTCATAAATTTCGCTTTCGAGATCGTCAGGTTCGCTAATAAGTTTCATAATCTGTTCGTCGATCACTGTTAAAATATCCTCTTTCCTCTGAAGTTGCTTAGCCAAGTTGTCCAGCGTGGAGATTACTATCTCGTAGAAATATGTTTTAGCCATTAATTCGGTTATCTTGTTTTATAGATCGTGGTGAGATGGGCTCTGTAGGCTTTTCGGGACGCTCGAAGTCGTGGTAGTTCTTCCATTTTCGAATGATCACGGCACCAAAATGTGTGTTATTTTCTGTTGTAACACACTGAAGTAAGCAGGTTCTTTAATATGTATGTTTCATTGAAAGAACTACAGTAAACTAAGCCGGTCAAGCTTTCTCTAACATAAACTAAAACTAAAATCTCGTGGTCGGTCCGCTGACCACCTGTTTTTGCTCATAAAGGTCATGTAATATCAAATATACTGTCTACCTTAACTATGAATGGATACAAAAAATCTTAAGCAGTTCTTTGGTCTTTATCAATTTACTCAACTTATCAAAGATCGAACACGTATAACTAAATCTTCGTCTACTCTCATAGATCTAAACTGATGCAGAAAAAATATTGACTCTGGTGTATCACCTTGTGCTATTAGTGATCGCTCATTAATTTACATAACCAGACGAGCAAAAGGGAAAACTCGAAAACCATCCACTATCGAAATTTTAAATCTTATTCACCTGAGAAATTTATGGCTGACTTACAATCAGCCTCTTGGGATTCAATTATTTCTTCGTTAACAGTTGAAGATGCTTGGTCGGCCTTCAAGAATATTTTTGTTGACATACAGTAGTGGATAAACATGTGCCATTGTATACTAAAAGAGTTCGCGCAAAAACGCTCCCTTGGCTTACTAGTGATATTAGATCATTAATCCAACGTAGAAATTACCATCACAAGAAAGCGCGAAAATCCTGTTCGAGTAATGATTGAACAATATATAGAGCCTTGCGTAATCAAGTCACATCACTTATCAAAACTGCAAAGAAAAATTATTATTCTGATCTTCTTGAAGAAAATCAGAAAGATTCCAGTAAAATGTGGAAAATTCTAAAATCTGTAATTTCTACGAAGGATAAAAGTAATAACATTGGTTCTTTGGAAATTGACAACGAAAATTTGTGCGAAGCTAATGAAATAGCAACAGGTTTTGGAAAATACTTTTATTCTGCGATAAACAAGTTACGTCAAAATTTACCAACATTTACTAATTACCTAAATTCACAAACAATGCAGGATCACGGTTTAAAATTTAAACTTTCGTCAATAAAGGAGGACTTTGTATGCAAGGAATTGAAAGGTTTGAAACTTAACAAATGTACTGGCTTTAACAACATCCCAGCTTGACTCCTGAAGGATGGTTCATATGCATTTTCCAAGCCTCTTGCCCTTCTCATGAACAGAACTATTGCTGAAGAATCCATCCATAGTGAATGGAAACATGCCACCGTTGTAACACTTGTTATGTTATACTGAATACAGCCCTTTATTGGCAAATATCCTACCTATATATATACATCCATGGATTGAGCCCGCAGTCCTAATGTATCTCATTACATCCCTTTTTCTTTAACCCAAAATACTCTTAACTACATATAACTAATATTATCTTACAATGTGTACTTTAAACTAATTTTTCTCTTTTCATATCCGACAAATTGTAATAAGGTATCTATCTAATAAAGTCTCCATGTCTCTTAAATATTAAGGTATTCATAAACATTAATAAATAAGCTAATAACGTTTGAAAATGTTATTAATAAATAAATAGTTATATAAATTAGAAAATATAATTAGTAATATAAATTAGAAAATATGTGACACATAATCTTTTAAGTATTGTGGTTTCTTAACTTCTCGTCCAGAACGAGTTCTCAATACCCCCTGTGACTCTTGACCAGTTATCGGTGCTTGGCTACCTATAGTTTGGTTCTGGTTGGCACTCTCTGGAATCTCACTCAGACGGGAACTCCACTCTGTAACGCGACTCTCAGTGATTGGATTCTCCTCCATCACTTGTTTCTCCTCCATTACTTGACTCGGGATATTGTCAAAGTTCTCCCTCACTGTTGACTTGGGACTACAACTCTCGCTTGTCTTCTGAAGATGCACACGATTTCGCCTAAGTTTTCTTCCTTCCTCTGTAATAACTTCGTATGATCTCCTTCCAAGATTAGCTTTTACCTTGGCTTTGATTGAAAGACCCTTACAAAAAGCTTTTCGGTCATGGACTCTCACCACATCCCCTTTTTTAACACTGGAAGATCTTTGGGGCTCCTCTGTTGTAGTATTTGTCTTGTCTCGCCTTATTCTCAATGATTCTTTGGTATTGGTTTTCCATAACTCTTGGCTTTAACAACTTTGTTGTAGTTGAAATCAATGTCTTGTCCTTCTTGACATAAGCCTTTGAGATGGGCTACTATCCATTCCTTGTGATGGCGTATTTCTATAGTCTAATACTTCTAGATAGGCATCCGACCCCTCTTTCTTTGCTTTCTTTATGAGGCGTTTGGCTGCCTGTACAGCATTTTCTACTCGACCATTACTTTTTGGATATCCTGGAGATGACGTGATTCTCTGGAACTTCCGTTCTTTGCTAAACTTCTTAATATACTCTTCAGCTTGAAACTGAGGACCATTATCTGATATACAAATATCTGGAATCCCATATCTCGCAAACTGCGCTTTCATCTTCCTGATCACTGGCTTGGTCGTAGTACTCTCCAGAGGATCTATTTCCCAAAATCCTGAGAAATAGTCTGCTACAATTAAATAGTTTCGCCCGTTGAATTTGAAAAGATCTACTCCAATTTTGGCCCAAGGTCTATTTATAACTTGGTGAGGATGGAGTGTTTCTTTCCGTTGTCTGTTATCATAAGCACGGCAGACTTCACATTGGGCAGCGTGATCTTTAATTTCTCTCGTCATACCAGGCCAATATAGACATTCTCTTAATCTCCGTATACATCCTTCGACTCCTATATGCGCAGAGTGGATTCTTTGTACCATATCTCTTCTCAGACATCTTGGAATGACAACTCTTTCACCACGAAAAATCATTCCCTCCTGTTCACTCAGCTCATCACGAATGCAGAAATATGGGGTTATCTTCATTGGAACTGCTTGTCTTCTTTCAGGCCATCCCTTCAACACCACTTCTTTAAGCATCTGCATGCTTTCGTCTTTTTCTACACTTTCTTTGATGTCATCTAGACGTGCTGCTGCTATCGGTAAACTGTCTATCATGTTTACTGATGCAACTTGTGTTTCAAACTCGGTTGGATCTTCATCCGGGAGATATGCTCTGCTCAGCGTATCGGCTAACTGTGTGTTTTTACCACTCCGATACCTTAGATTGACATCATAGACTTGTAATCTCAACAGCATCCGTTGTAGACGTTTTGGTGCTCTATGAAGCGGTTTCTTTAGAATAACCTCCAACGCCTTGTGGTCTGACTGTACATTGACCTGACGTCCATATGTATACCGGCGAAATTTCTCCAAGCCAAAGATCATCGCTAACAGCCCCTTCTCTATTTGAGCATAGCGTGTTTCCGTTTCTGCTATAGTGCTCTACTCGCAAAAGCAATTGGCTGGTCGTTTTGCATAAGGACTGCTCCCAGGCAAGGTCAGCTCTTCATCTGGCTGGTAATACTTCAGGACTGGTGCTTCGGTAACCAGTTGCTTTATAGTGTCGAAGGCTCGCTGCTGTGTTTCCGTCCAATGCCAAAGTACAGGTACCACTTGATGTGTCAGCTTCCTCAACGGTTCACAGGCTTCACTGAGTCTTGGCAGAAACTTGTGGAGGAAGTTGACAAAGCCAATTAGTCTACGAACACCAGCTACATCTGTTGGTTTAGGCATCTCCAACACTGCTCGGACCTTTTCCGGATCTGGTTTCAGCCTTTTATCTGTTAACAGATGACCGATGAATTGAATTTCACTGCTTCTCAACTTGACTTTCTCTGCATTCAACTTGGTATTCTTCTCTCGACATCGTTGCATAAGCTTATGCACCTTGTCGTCATGATCTCTCAGCGCTTCGTCTCGTGTATCCCCTTCTTCGATAACCAGGATGTCATCATGGATGGCTATTAGCTGTCGGCGTTGAAATTCTTCTGGTGCACTTGCTAACCCAAATGGCAATCTCAACCATCGATATCTCATAAGGGAGTATTGAAGGTTGTTAGATGAGAACTTTCATCATCTAACTCAACATGCCAGAACCCATTTTTAACATCAAACGAACTAAAGACTTTCGCACGGCTAAGTTCCGGTAAAATTTCTTCAATTGTTGGAATGGGATAATGACTTCGCTTTACAACTTTATTTAGATCTTTTGGATCTAAACATATTCTTAATTTTCCATTAGCTTTTTTAGCAAGCACCATGCTAGAAACCCATGAAGTAGGCTTAGTTACCACTTTAATAATGTTTTCAGATTGTAACCTCTCTAGCTCTTCCTTAAGCTGCTTATTCACTGCTATGGCTGCATCTTGTTGTATGATTAAATGATATGGTTCTTCGAATTTACCTGTTCCTTCAAAAACATCCGGGTACTAGGCTCTATTAGTGTTTCTTTGCTAAGTGCTGACTGTTTCTTAATGGACAAGGATAGGATATTCTCAAACTGTACTTTAACTAAATCCATTTCCTGTATCGTTTCACTGCCTAACAAAGGTGTACACTCTTCTTTCAAAACCACAAATTAATCAGTTTCATACCTGTTTCCATTCTTCTCATTCTTCACTTGTAACGTACATTGCCCTATTGGTCGTACAGTTGCTTTATTGTACATCTTTAGCACTCTTGTTGGCTTATTCAACCTCACTTTTCCCAAACAACTTTCTAACGTAGCCAGCGAGATAACATTACATGTCGCTCCACTATCCAACTGAAAATTAACCGCTTGGTTTCCCACGTTAATTGCTGCATAAAGCTTTTTTGGAAAATGGCCAACTTCGTCTTGCTTTGCACCTTGTTTACCTTCGCTCTTTACAGTTTTTATCTCATCATACTCGCTGCTATCACCCGAATCTTCTCTCTAATAAACTTTATTCACTGGGGCATTTCGTTTACAATTTGGTCTACTTCTACACTGTGCAGCAAAATGATTTAACTTATGACACTCCTTTCCGTAAGCCGGGCACTTCAGTTTAATTCTTTCATGTGCTTTCCCACATTTACATTTTCGAACATCCCTCTGTCCTTTGTCCTTCTGATTACCATAACCATTATCTCTTACCTGGCTTTCTTCTGGCCTTCTACCTTGTTTACCTCTTTCACTTCTTCGTAGACCATGGATACAGTGTATCTTCGGTTTTCTCAATCGCTTTATTCCTTTCCTTTGATCCTTTCCTTTGATAACTCCGACGCATGGTAAACTTGTAAGCACTTGTTCAGATTTAATTATATTGACTATATTCCGGGGAAAATCTCCAGTCGTCTGGGTTTGCTTCGAAGGGCACGTAGAGAACTCCCTCCTAATGCATGTACATCCTTGTATAAAGCAATGGTTCTTCCACTTTTTGACTACTGTGCTTGTGTATGGGATGTTACTAAACCTTACGCCCATGTCTTGATATTAACTGGCTAACACTTCAATCTCGCAGAGACTTTTTTAAATGTTTCCAGAATATCTACTCTATGACTTTAAATCGTCAGATAACTATCAAAATCATAATACAAGGAATAAAAGTTTACTTCGCCTTCCCTTTGCTAAGTTATCAAAATACCAAGGATCCTTCCGTTACAATGGTGCAAAAACATGGAACATTCTTCCAAATGAACTGAGAGAAAAAAACAACTATAATAATTTTACAGTTGGACTAAAAATATTTTATAAGATGTAGTTTATTTTTTAATAATTATTTAATTTATTTTTGTAGAATAGTATATTTCTGTGTAATTATAGACATTTATTTATATATTCATACTTAATTTATTTAATTTATTATACTTAGATATTAGATATAATATTGTAATTACTATTTATATATGCAGCGCTCCATTTAAACCAGCTTTTGCTGAATTGGACATCCCTGTAAAAATAAATGTATTCATTCATTCATTCATTCAAGTTCTGTTAATCGTCTTTTCCGCACTTCTGGTTTTGAGACAATACAGCATATTAGTCTTGCAAGGGAGTAAGGAATGTTTTCTTTTGGGTGGCAAGAGTTAAAATTTAGATATTGGTGTGTATCGGTTTCTTTGTAGAAAATGTCCGTGTGTAGTTCCTTGGTCACGGTCATCTCGAATAAAGCTAGGAATTTACTCGCATCAGTGGTTTTAAAATTAAATAAAAAAAATTGCTAAGTGTGTAGGCGATGATGGCCCGGCTACGATGGGTCGCATTTTTAAATCAGGTGGTGCTGGTAGTTTGATGTATTCGGCATTTTGCTCTTTTATTGCTTCCTTGACCACTTATGAATCTTTGGTAATCCATAAAAGTTAGAGGTTTTCCAAACAAAATTTTGTTTGAAATTTTGTTTTAAAATTTTTGTTTGAAATTCTCGAATATTTTAAAAGTTTCTCGATTTTTCTTATGATCGCTGCAATTGACTGGACTGGCTTTTGGCTGCAATTGAGTACTGGCTAGATAACTACAAAAGTTCCACAGCTCGACCGTTTTCCAAAGAATTTATTCTAGAAGCAATCTCTATTGTCCTTAAAGAAAATACATTCCAATTTTATAGACAAATACAAGGAACAGCAATGGGAACGAAGATGGCGCACACCTACGCTACATTAGTAATGGGTTACCTGGAAACCAATTATATTCCAAGTATGATTTGGTAAAACTTTTCAAAAGATTTCTGGACGACTACATTTTTACAATTTGGAGAAGATCTGAGTAGAATCTCACAAAATTCCACATGCTACTGAACAGCCAACATGAAAAATATAATTTTACAATGGAGAAAAGCAACGAAAAACTTTCTTTCCTGGACATCTTAGTGTATAAAGACGGCAAGGAACTACACACGGACATTTTCTACAAAGAAACCGATGCACACCAATATCTAAATTTTAACTCTTGCCACCCAAAACACACAAAACAAAACATTCCTTACTCCCTTGCAAGACGAATATGCTGTATTGTCTCAAAACCAGAAGTGCGGAAAAGACGATTAACAGATCTTGAATAATTTTTAGAAAAACAAAATTATCCGAGAAAAACAATCATTAAAGGCATCGAGAAAGCAACATCACTGACAGAAGTGGAACTGAAATCGACAAAGAAAACACCTAAAAACAACTTACACTGATTGTCGGAAAAATTAAAAGACCTGAGATTTCTGAATAACTCCCGCAGGATGAAAAGTATATTGGATAACACAACTCTGATTGTAAGCCGACACCAGCCAAAAAACTTACAGTACTTAACACTGCATGCTCAGTTTAACTCAGAGAAACCTACAAAACACGTTACCAAATGTTTCGAATCAAGATGCGGCTCCTGCAATGTCCTAATTACCGGAATTCCATTACTCTGAAAAGTGGAAAAATCTGGGAAATAAAATCGCCAATGGATTGCAAATAAAAAAACATGATATTTGTGATAACTTGCTGCAAATGTAACAGCTTCTACGTGGGACAAACTGAACATCTAAGGAAAAGAGTTTCCTACACAAAGAACAAATTACACACGATGAATATAGACACCTAGAAATCAGCAAACACTTAGCGAAATGTAGCAAAGGGGATTTTAATCATGCCGATATACCAATGTAGAAACACAAGCCGACTTTTTAGAGAAACAAAGGAACAAGAAATAATAGATTTTTGAAACCCGACTTAAACTGTAATTAACAGATGGATTATAAATAAGGACATATTTTTCACATATGATAATTAGGTACGTAAATATTAGATGACTCATATAGGCTTGTTATTCACATAATTAACATATTATAGCTGTAGGACGTAATCAATATGTAAATGTAAATATCAATCACAGAACCACTCAGTATACACTTTGCATCTGAAGAGCAACAAGCGAAAACGTTAGTGCAATAAAGTTTTTAAAAATGAGTGCATGGTTAATATACTTCTTATTTCATCTCCAACGTTTGCCAACCAATAAATTTTGATTATCTATTTTACTTGTGTTTCAACACTTCAAACACTTTTCAATATATATATATATTAAAAAAATTCATTAATAATTCATGAGGAAAACACAAAGGAAATCAGTAGGTCCGTGGTTTTATATGTGATAAAATTTCATCCTAATTTACATAAACTTTAGCTTTGATTTTCTCGGCTTAGACAACATTGATTTTCAAAATTACTACGCCAATGAACTTATCAAATGGGTCGTTTTTCAAGCGTTTAATAAACTCGCAGCTGCACGTGTTTTATCAGATCTAAAACACTCGGGCTACGCCCTCGCCCCCTGCTGTTCGTTTATTAAAGGGACACATTCATTATTAAAGGGTTCGATTCCCAGTTATAGGGCAGTCACTTTTTCCCTATATGTATTTGACTAAATTAAATTCTCTCTAATATTAATTATATATATATATTATATATATATATATATATATATATATATATATATATATATATATATTATATATGTTTTTATATATATATTTATGAGTAAACTCGAGAGTAGAATGTTAAAGGATTATCACCTGACACCTTGGGTTTGGTGGAGGTTTTTAGATGATATTTTTCTAATATAGTTACATGGAGAAGATGCTTTACTCGAATTTTTTACTTATCCAAATTCTTATCATGAAACCATTAAGTTTACATGAGAATGGGTCTAAGAGTGAGCTCTCATTCTTGGATGTTTTAGTTAAACTTATAAATAATAGGCTAACCACGGATGTGTATTCTAAACCTACAGATACACATCAATATTTGGATTATAAATCATATCATCCATTGCATGTCAAGAAAGGCATACCTTATGGGCATTGGGCAAGCATTAAGGCTTAGGCGGATTTGTGACTTAGACGAAGTTTTTGAAGAACCGTTGAAGGAGATGGAGGGACATTTTATTAAGAGGGGATTTAAGCGCAAGGTAGTTGAATCTCAGTTTATTAAAGCAAAATGACAAAATAGAGATAGTCTTCTTTGTCAGGATAGAGGTAGGAATACATCCAAAGTTAATGGGATGCCTCTATAGATAGATAGATAGATATAGATAAAGCGTTTATTGAATAAAATACACATTGCAGTCTATACGACTGAATTACAATGTACGTGTATGCATTACAATATATAAATATTAATATATGAAATAATTATATATAGTATATAATAATTAAAAATAGCATATTTACATGATATAGCTAGTGATATGGGAAAATTATTTAAACTATTTATATGCTGTGACTTATAATAAATGATTTCCTATATCGATCTGTTCTACATACAGGAGTATTAAAAAGTCTCTTATTTCTCATGAGATGTTTATAATGGCTTAACCTAGGCGGTAAAAGTTCTGCAAGCTTGTGATCTCTGTTACCAACAATATCATTAAATAAGTGGGTAGTCAATTTATCCCGGGCGTTCTGTGACCCCCTCCCCCCAAGCAATCGTCTTCTGAACGATCTTTTTTAGTATCCGCGAGAGGTGCGACGAAACGAGAGATTGTACTGCTAACATACGATCGGATATGCCTGTATGATGAAATACATCATAGAACTGCTAACCCCAAAACAACTTAGATCCTAACCCTAACCCCCCGCCTAATGGGTTTTCTAACTCCCCTCCTAATGGTTTTCTAACACTAACCTTAATACTAATAAAAAGATCGTTCAGAAGACGATTGCTTGGGAGAGGGGGTCACAGAACGCCCGGGATAAATTGATTACGAAATAAGTGAGTAGATAGTAGTTCGCGTCTTGAAGATATTGTAGGGATGCCAGCCTTAACTAACGCCTCTCAATACTTCAAATCAGGAAAAACAATTCGAATAGCGTGTCTCTGGATGCACTCGATTTCATCAGACAGGTAACTATAGGAGGCTGCGGTGGAACAACTGACATGAATATTCTAATATTGATCTGATTACACTACAGTAAAATAGAATGAGGTCATTGGAATTGATTCCAACTCTTTTTAGTTGCCTCAGGAGGTACAAGCGTTTGGTAGCCTTAATGGTAATAATTTCTATATGATCGTCATTCCTTATTGTGACACCAAGAAGTTTAGCTGAGGAGACTCTTTCAAAGTTCAAGCCGTCTGATTCCAATAGGGCATGTAGTGGAGGTGATCTCTTGAAACATGTCAGGATTTCCTTACACTTGGTTGGATTTAGCTGAAGACGATTTTCCTGAGACCAGTTGTTAATATGGTCAACAGCTTGCTGTAGGTAACTTGGCTTCAACGGTGGGATCACTTCCGAAACAGTTGTAGATATGTCAGCAAATTTCCACATAAGTTATGGTTATGAATTTTCATCCAACGTTGTCAGGGGTATAACTAAGGAATATATGACATGAACGAAATTTTTGGGGATAAGCCTATGTTTGCATATAGGAGGCCAAAATTTTTAAGGACGCTGGTCAGCGCAAAAATTGAAAGGTGAAGATTCAGATTTAAGGGATAAAGATATGAAAAAATGCTGTAAGTCTCGCTGTAACTTTACAGGGGTGGGTAATACATACTTCATCAATTACTCATTTTATTGCGATTCAGTTGGAGTTATTTATCTTATAACATGTAAGAAATGTGCTAAGATTTATGTTGGAAGCACGATTACATCATTTAGGAAAATATTTAATAACCATAAGAGCAGTTTGAATAGGTTCGACAAGGGTTGTAGGGGAATAGCAGGTGCAGAGCATTTGTGTGCGCATTTTTTGAAAGTAGACATAATGGATTGGAAGATGTTAAAATTAAAATAATTGACAAAACAAATGTATATGATACGACAACAAGGAAGGGATTCTGGGCATACAAGTTAGATTCATTTACACCTCGGGGACTTAATATTAGGGATTTTTTGTAAAATAGGTGCATTTTTAATTAGATTGTAGAGTATATATTAGCACTTCAAGAATCTGTGTACTCTATCTTGACAAAGGGGCTTGCCCACAAACGTTGATGTTTAATAAAGTTTTAAAGTTTTTATCCTGATGTTTTTATAAATGTTATTAAACTTGACAAGGAGGTTCCGGATATATATCATGTATATATATATATATATATATATATATATATATATATATATATATATATATATATATATATATATATATATTATATATATATATATATATATATATATATATATATATATATATATATATATATATATATATTATATATATATATATATATAGCAAAGTGAAAAGGTGGTAAAAAAAAGGTGGTAAAAAAAAGGTGGTATATATATATATATATATATATATATATATATATATATATATATATATATTTAAAAAGAGATTGTGCTGACACTGACTAGTAAAAACGTAAAACAACGTTTTATTAAAACTGTAAAAGACGTTTCGATCGAAAAACTTCGATCTTCGTCGGTTAAAAAAGGTTTTAGCCAAACGGCTAGATATATATAGGTTCAAAATATGTAAATCGTAGACTAAGGAAGTGATTTGTAAATCTCAGGAATGTAAATATGTTCGTTGCCTGCATTTGGATTCCTTTGGGAGTACCACGCTTCAAGAAACAATCGTTTATGATAATTGTGGCTTTGTCGACAATTGTTGTGTTTTCGAAGTCTATGCTGTGGTTTTGCTTATTTGCATGTTGAGCTATTTTGGAGTTCTTGTCCTGTTTATTCACTGCTTGTTTGTGTTCTTTAACTCTCGTTTTTAGAGCCCTGTCAGTCTGTCCAATGTAAACGAAATCGCAATCTAGGCAACCGATTTGGTAAACTACTCCTTTCGTTTGATCTGTTTCGTTTTACAGTTTTAATAAAACGTTGTTTTACGTTTTTACTAGTCAGTGTCAGCACAATCTCTTTTTAAATGTGAATATTCCTGGCTGCAATTTTAGTATATATATATATATATATATATATATAGATAAGTAGCAAGTTCGAAAACATATGAGTAGAGTGCTCAATACCGAGGTAGAGCGGAATAGTAAGACAAAAGGACAAACTTGGGTTACTTCATTCGAACTTTAATCACGACAAATTTGTTTCGTATGGTAAGCGGAACCTACCACACTAATCAGGTGATTATCGCGTCTGATGTTGATGCCTTGGTAACATGAAATTGTATAGGTCTTAGTTTGAATCATTATACGGGTGACGTCATAACAATAATATGTGGTTTAGGTTTACACGGTTATGAGTAATTAGACTAGCTGATTATTGGCTGCATAGCAAGTGTTTTTTTCTATGTCTACATGTTGATATGAGCTCGTTCCTAGTGTTCAGTGTGCTTAGTTCTGGGTGGCAAATTATAATAAAGTTTTCATACAGGCATAGATTACATCTTTTGGTTTTATTGGAATAGGGCTTGCATTTCTTAATTATTCTCCATTTAATCGAGTATCGGATGTCAGATTAGGGCTTATATATATGCCAAAAGGGTGTCACAGGTAGAAAGTAGCCAATCAAATGCACGGGAAATAAACTAACTAATAATTAATGAGATGGGAAAAGTTAAATCATTTGCTATTTTTAACAGTCGATCAATAAGCAGACTGAGGGGGTGGGAGAAATGACAGGTCCGATATTCAAGGGGATTAGGCGATAATAATAGAAACAAAGACTTGAAAAGGAATGAAAGTTAATAATAAAAAGTTCCAAGCAAACTAAAATAACAAAAAAACTATTAGGAAATTAAATAAAAGAAAAACGTTCGTTAAGACCAAGAGGATGTGTGGTGCCAAGTTTAAAAATGAGACGCTTCTCTTGCCGCTTGCGATTATCGTTGCCACCGGCGATGGGAAGGATGGCACAGACTTTCATGTCTGAAACCAAATGGTTGGAGCTGTTGAAATGGCGGGCTACAGGTTTGTCACCATCATTGATCCTCACGGAACGAAGATGTTCAGCAAACCTGTCTGAAAGGCGTCGCCCAGTTTCACCGATGTAGATTTTAGGGCATTTATCGCAAGAAATGCAATAAATTATGTTGGTGGACGTGCATGAAAAAGCATGACGGATTGTGTGGTCGAATTTGGGGGCAGTAATAACTGTAGTGGGATTGAGAAAAGGGCATGTGTTACAGCGGGAACGGCCGCAAGAAAATGTTCCCGCTGGTGCCGAGGTATTTTGTTTAAGGACACTATGTACTAAGGAGTCATGCATGTTTTTATTACGGCGAAAAGATACCAAAGGGTTGTCGGTGAAAATGGCTGACGTCTCGGGATCATTTTGTAAAATGTGAAAATTCCGATTAATAATATTTTTAACTTTAAAATTGAAAGGATGAAATGTTAGAACTAAAGGAATTTTATAATTTGAAACTCGTTCCAAAGATGGTTCAAGGGCGTCTAAACCTCCACAACCACGTTACTCCGCTTAGCAGAACTAGTGCTTACCCTTAACAATTTTTCGTTTGATGGTGAACATTATCAACAAATAAGTGGTGTTGCGATGGGCACCAAAATGGGTCCAAGCTATGCTAACTTATTTGTTGGTTATGTTGAAAAACAGATCTTTGAACAATACACGGGTCCCTTGCCTGATTTTTTCGGCAGATTTATCGATGACTGTTTAGGAACAGCGTCGTGTTCACGTGTCCTTTTAGAGCAGTTCATCAACTTTGTTGATGATTTTCATCCTGCTCTGAAGTTCACGTGGGAAATCAGCGAGACCTCTGTGTCGTTCCTTGATATTTTAATTTCGATTAATGGTGATTCGCTGAAAACGTCGGTCTCGTACAAGCCTACTGACTCCCATAGTTATCTTCTATTTTCATCCTCCCATCCCAACCACACTAAGCAATCCATCCCTTACTCTCAATTCTTGCGTCTTCGCCGCTTATGTAGCGACGACCAAGATTTTCAAGCCAAATCAATGGAAATGAGATCTTTTTTTGTCCAACGTGGTTACCCTATACCAACCTTTTAGACCTCGCCGTTCAGAAAGCTTTTCTCGTCCCCCGTTTAGACGCCCTTGGACCATCTTTGGAACGAGTTTCAAATAATAAAATTCCTTTAGTTCTAACATTTCATACTTTCAATTTTAAAGTTAAAAATATTATTAATCGGAATTTTCACATTTTACAAAATGATCCTGAGACGTAAGCCATTTTCACCGACAACCCTTTGGTATCTTTTCGCCGTAATAAAAACATGCATGACTCCTTAGTACATAGTGCCCTTAAGCAAAATACCTCGTCACCAGCGCGAACATTTTCTTGCGGCCGTTCCCGCTGTAACACATGCCCCTTTCTCAATCCCACTGCAGTTATTACTGCCCCCAAATTCGACCACACAATCCGTCATGCTTTTTCATGCACGTCCACCAACATAATTTATTGCATTTCTTGCGATAAATGCCCTAAAATCTACATCGGTGAAACTGGGCGACGCCTTTCAGACAGGTTTGCTGAACATCTTCGTTCCGTGAGGATCAATGATGGTGACAAACCTGTAGCCCGCCATTTCAACAGCTCCAACCATTTGGTTTCAGACATGAAAGTCTGTGCCATCCTTCCCATCTCCGGTGGCAACGATAATCGCAAGCGGCAAGAGAAGCGTCTCATTTTTAAACTTGGCACCACACATCCTCTTGGTCTTAACGAACGTTTTTCTTTCATTTAATTTCCTAAAAGTTTTTTGTTATTTTAGTTTGCTTGGAACTTTTTATTATTAACTTTCATTCCTTTTCAAGTCTTTGTTTCTATTATTATCGCCTAATCCCCTTGAATATTGGACCTGTCATTTCTCCCAGCCCCTCAGTCTGCTTATTGATCGACTGTTAAAAATAGCAAATGATTTAACTTTTCCCATCTCATTAATTATTAGTTAGTTTATTTCCCGTGCATTTGATTGGCTACTTTCTACCTGTGACACCCTTTTGGCATATATATAAGCCCTATATATTTATTTTATTTCATCTCGTCTTACTCTGATGAAGGGCTCCGCTCGAAACGTCAGTATCTCGTCACTAAATTATTGGCAGTTTACCACCTTTTCACTTTGCTATATATTCAAAACACTGTCTACGCAGCACTCTACTTTTTTATAATATATAGTATATATATATATAATTATATATATATAACAAGTAATATTTGGCATTTCACTCGATTAAATTACAGGTTCTAAGGATTTTTGATGAATACATTTTAAGACCAAACCGAGACCAGTTGCGAAAAATGCAACTTCAAGGCCTTCCGGCTGGAATTGAACCCGCGACCCTGCGATGCTAGTGCAGTGCTCTGACCACTGGCTATCGGAAGCCGTTGCCGAGAGCCTAGTCACGAGTTCTGTATATATGGTGGTGGTAATGCCGGGATAAGATTCTGAGTATATTACAAGTAATATTTGGCATTTCACTCGATTAAATTACAGGTTCTAAGGATTTTTGGTGAAGGAAAATTTCGAATTTTAAGACCAAGCCGGGACCAGTTGCGAAAAATGCAACTTAGAGGCCTTCCGGCTGGAATTGAACCCGCAACCCTGCGGTGCTAGTGCAGTGCTCTGACCACTGAGCATATATATATATATTCTTTGTTGCTAAATTAAGATCAGCGTCAGCCTCGCCTGATTGGTTAAAAATTTATAAAATTGATCCATCGACGGTGTGAAATTTATGAAATGAGTGCTTATCACGGTAACAAATAATACGACATTTTAAATAACGTACTTCTCAGCAATGCATAATATCTTTTACTGAAATGGTTGCTAATGTAACCATAATTCAACGTTGAATCAACTTCTATTTCTTACGTTTAATACACTGTCGATAAAGCTACATAAATCAAATCAAAACAATCTCGTTTTGTGTTGCTCATATTGTAACTACTGTATATTACAACAGTTAAATGTTCCTATAGGTCATCCAGCAACAAGAAACAGAAGAGACTGAAAAGCCAAAAGAAATCGGGAAAAAGGAGATTTTTTAAAATGAAATCTAATTTTACCGAAAAAGTCAAGAAACCATTTCGGCATGTGAGTTTTTTCATGCAGATGTATTTTTTAATCTACGCGGGATTTAGTTTGTCAGCTATAATGTATTCGATAGTTATATTGCAATTTAGCATTCTCGAAAGCTCTTCCCTCCATAGCACTGATATAATGATCTGTGTGAGTCGGGACTACTTTATTCCTTTGTAAATAATGACAATGTATCTTTGATTCTTTTGAGATCACTGTGACATTGTTTCGCTATGTATATTTTCAGTTACCAGCAAAACCCAATTGATGGCTAGCTAGATGCTCCAAATTCTAACTACTGAGATACACGTTCTGAGACAACAGAGTAAATGTTACGATAAGAGCTGATTTGTAGTGTCGTTATATATCTATACTACTTAGGTCTGCGTCGTAGTATATAACATGGCGGTACGAGACCAGTTTCCAAATAATGGTGAAATTTTAGTGATAATTAGGTTTCAAAAAATGGGCGCGGTCAAAAAATAAATTAAATGGGAACGGTAAAAAATGGGCACAGTCAATAAAAACCAAAAATGGGCGCGTTCAATTCAAAATTGGTGTGATCAAAAATGGAAATAAATATATGGAATTATTCTATGGAATAACTATATAGAGTAATTCTATGGAATAATATGATGGAATAATTCTATGGAATAATTTGGTGGGTTTATTGCTGATAAATAATATATTACCTTTTATGGTAACCCATCCATAATGTCCATATGCATAGCTTTTAACTTTTAAATTTTTGATAATTTCTGTATTAAACTTAATAGTATATATCATATACTTTATCTGGAACCTTGTGCAATATATCAAAACAAATCCCTTGGATGTGATGCTGCATGCGTGCAGTACAATGTACGCCTTGCCATCTTGATTTTTTCTCACTTTGTACTTGATGGGTCCGGCATGGTCGACACCCACTACTTGAAAAGGGGTCGTTCCCTCCGTCCTGTCTTTGGGAAGGTTCCCAGGTGGAGGTTGTTTCACTGCTTTTGCTTGGAATTGTCTAACAAATGTCTCTTATCATAAAAACAGGATAGAGACATTTTATTTATTTCATAACTTCCCAGTTAATAATTCATACTTCTAATAGTCTTCATTTTATGTAGCATCTATTTTTTATTCAATAGCATGCACGAGTTTTGAAAATTGCCGCGCCTGCAATCTCATCGTCTTTGGCTAGCTTATTAAACCATTGTATTTATGACAACGGTACTTTCCCTTCAGTGTGAAAATGTGCTAAAGTTACACCGTTATATAAAGGTCAAGGAAGCAAAGAGGATATGAACAACTACCGACCCATATCAGTATTTCCGATACAAAGTTATTGGAAAGACACGTTGCTTTTATAATTACCTAAAATATAACAATATTCTTTAGGGAGCGGTCATTATTTATGGGGTGGTGAAAAGTGGGAAGGCAGGTGGGTCAACGGAATTGGTGGGCGAAATTATTAGTGCAGCTGGTCAGGTAGGTGTGAAGAAAATGACGGAAATCTGCAATATGGTTGTGGAGGAGGAAAAGATACCGAAGGATTGGGAGCTAAGTACCCTTTTACCTATATACAAGGGGAAAGGTGACCCAATGGAGTGTGGGGCACATCGGGCTATAAAGTTGCTGGAACATGGGATGAAGGTATTGGAGAGGGTTCTGGAGAGAAAGCTGAGAGATAAAGCGAATATAGATGGCATGCAGTTTGGGTTTATGCCTGGAAAGGGAACGACAGATGCGATCTTTATGGTTCGGCAGATGCAGGAAAAATTTGTGGCTAAGAATAGAGCACTATATTATGCATTTGTGGATCTGGAGAAAGCATTTGACAGAATTCCAAGGGAGTTGGTTAGGTGGGCGTTGAGAAAGCTGGGGGTTGAAGAATGGTTGGTGAAAGCAGTGATGACAATGTATGAGAAAGCAAGAACTGTGGTGAGAACGAAGCATGGGAATAGTGAAGAGTTTGAGGTGAAGGTTGGGGTCCATCAGGGGTCGGTCCTGAGTCCATTGCTATTTGCATGCGTGATGGAGGCGCTGACGCAAGAAGTTAGAGAGGGTATGCCATGGGAGTTGTTGTATGCCGATGATCTGGTTTTGATGGCTGAGAGTATTGAGGAGCTTAAGGAGAAAGTGATGCGATGGAAAGAATGCATGGAGGCAAAGGGTTTGAAGATGAACACTGGTAAGACTAAGGTGATGGTGTCAAGGAAGAATAGTGGTCATGTTGAAAAGTTAGGGAAGTGGCCGTGTAGTATATGTGGGAAGGGTGTTGGAAATAATTCTATTCGATGCACAGGCTGTAGTGGATGGGTACACAAGCGGTGCTCAGGCGTGAGGGGCTCACTGGCTAGAGTTGTGGATACGTTTGTTTGTAAGGTGTGTGAAAGAGCAGAGGATGGAGAGGATAGTGACGTAGATGAGAGCATGGATCAAAGTTTTGTTACCTGGGGGATATGCTGAATGGGGGTGGAGGAGCAAATTCAGCATCTGTGGCAAGGGTACGTTGTGCATGGGGAAAGTTTAAAGAGCTCTCTGGGATCCTGACAAGGAAGGAAGTGTTGCTAAAACTGAAGGGGAAGGTGTATGTGGCCTGTGTGAGGAGGGCTATGGTGTATGGAAGTGAGACGTGGGCCATGACTGTGGAGCTGAATAATAGACTGGAGAGGACAGAGATGCGGATGGTGCGGTGGATGTGTGGCGTATCGCTGAGGGATAGAGTGTCTAGTGAGGAGCTGAGGGAAAGAATGGGTATTGAATCGGTGTCTGACGAGGTAAAGAGGAGCCGATTTAGGTGGCTGGGACATGTGCTGTGGAAAGATGATGGTGACTGGGTGAAGAGGTGTATGTCGCTTGAGGTTGATGGTCAAGAGGAAGAGGAAGGCCAAGGATGACATGGAGCCACGTAGTGGAGAGGGATATGAGAGAGAGTGGGCTGAAGAGGGAAGATGCACATGATCGTGAACATTAATATAAATGTTCAGTTTTAATATAGTAATGTACATTATAGAAAATTTGAAATGAAAACCCTTCTCATATAAACCTTGCACTTAAAAAATTAAGGCAAACCTAAACAATATATACACATTAATATATGATCTCAGTTATGGCCGAAAGATGACAATGATTATACTGTATAACTAAAAATTGTGTTTATTATAAGTCGTCAAGTATTCATCATAACTGTTGAAAGAAAGCTCCAACAAGCATAATAGTGACCTTGACGGAGAACTATTAAGAAAAGAAGTGCAACTTAGATCAGGCAGATGGGCTACAACCTGGCTCACTAGATTTCTGTAAAGTTTAATATAAAGATTTCATGTAAGTTATAAATTTAGCATTTTATGCAGGCGATAGATTTATCTTATTAAATATAAAAACTGTTTTTTAAGACTCGATTTTTTCCGTATCAGAAATTGACATAATCCCAACCTTTAAAATTTCGTAACCCCTCCTCAAAAACAACCACCCCCATAATGACCGCTCCCTTATCGCCTTCAATTTTGTTTTCGGGTAATGCATTCCACTGAAACAGCTGCGCTCTCATTCGAATTATAGACCAGCTACTGATGGATTTGGACAATAATAATTTTAGTGGATTGATATTTATAGACTAGAAAAAATCATTTGAGCTTATTGATCAAGACATTCTACTCGTTAAACTGAAACACTGTAGTCTGAATTCTAACGAACATGCTTTTTTTGCTAACTTTGAAGAGTCATCGTCAATTTGTTGACATTGATGGTCAAAAAACAATGTCCAAGACGATTACGCGCGGTGTTCCCCAAGGATCAGTTCTTGGACCATTATTATTTACAGTATTTATTAACGATCGCCCTAAAGCTGTTACAAAATGCATTGTAGACATCTTTGCTGACGATATGACAATTAGTGCGTCTACTGCCCGGGAACTGGCACCATCTATATACGCTACAGAAACAACTTCAAAATAATGTTGATAAAGTCTCAAACAGGACGCTTGTAAACAGGATGATTCTTAATTCCTCTAAAACGAAAAGTCTGTTTGTCACGGAAAACTATTAGCCAACAAGTTTAAAAGTGCGGAATTAAATATAACTGTTCATGGTTATAAGATTGAATAAGTACTTTCACAGAAACTACTTGGTGTAACTATTGACAATGAATTGAACTTTAACGAACTCGTTGAGAAAACATGAAAAAAGTTAGCGCAAAGGATTGGAGTCTTGAACAAAATCAAACGATATCTTCCACCCACGGAACTACTATTGTATTATAATGCGATGATTATAGACCAACTATGATATACGGGAGCACTATATGGTGTTCATGCTTATCTATAAACTATAGGATAGAGTGTATAAATTGTAGAAGCGAGCTGCGCCTGTCATTCTGGATTCTGATACAAGAGAACGTTACTATAGCACTAAATTATTTAAAAAACTAAATTGGTTACCTATATAGGTACTGAAATTAACATCAATAAATTCCCTTTAACTATATTGTTATTCTAGATAGATAGATAGATAGATAGATAGGTTTATTAAAATTACCTTGATTACAGTATAAAACTGAATTATTAAGGTATTACATCAATTAAAATCTCCAATATTACAACAATATACCTAAAAATATCTTAAATAATATACATTAACTAACTAAAACTATTATTGTAATTAGTGACACTGGCATTAATAAAAGTGTTCTTAAAACGGTTAGTTTTACAACGCGGTGTTTTAAAAGTCTGTTTTTTTCTGAGATTCATAGACAAATTACTATCATTATACGGTAAAAGTTGATGTAATTGTCCGTTTGGTTGAGTCAGAATCTTATTAAAAAACGAGGAACAAAGTTCAGATCTGCGTTGTTGAAGGCTAGAAAGTCCTGATGTTATTAGGGCTTGTTCGTAAGATACATCATAACCATGGATGATACGCATTACTCTTTTCTGTATTCGTTCCATATTGGTGCTAAGGTATTCTGGCAAACTAAAATGAAAGACTTGGCAACCGACTGTATACATGAAACATAAAAGTCCAGTATCTAGTTATTTTAATTCCATAATAATCGTTTAATTACATATCATAGCTCATTCATGTATGTATGCAATGTATGTATGTATGTTGATTTTACCTTGAGGGCCACTAGTTTATAAGTTTACTGTTAAGTGCCAACCTCATTAAATAGGCTACAGTGGAAGACATGCACCATTAAAATATATAAGTTTTTTTATTTTATCACAAAAACTAAACTCTATCGCTACAGGTATACGGGATAATGGAACTTGAGTAAAATTCTTTAAAACGCATAATAAACGGGGTATTTACCGAATGATGATGTTGAAAGAGATTATTAAACGAAATTTAACACGCAAAGATATATTGACATCCGGCTAAACGACACACCACCAAGTTATGAAATCCACTAAAATTAAATATTAGGTATTATATATTGAGATTAGCCTCCTCTGCAGGCAACTCATGTGACTTCTTTTTCCCGAGTCAAATAGCTTCCAAAGCTGTTTTGGCCCTCTTCGTCGACCAAACCCTTCACAATCCCTATACTTCCCTGCAATCCCAGCCAAAACATTGCACAGCCTTGGAAGCGATTTGACTCTGAAAACGAAGCCACAGAGTTGCCTGCGGAGGAGGCTATATTGAGATGGTAAAACGCAGATGTAAGAAACACGAGACTATTGATGAGTTAATTGAAGATTTACAATCCGCTGAATCTGATATTAAAAAACGGTGGATAACATCAGAATCACAAGATAATAATGAGCAATTAAGACATGAACTTACTCGATTATCTGATGACGGTAAAATAGACCATTCTGTTAAATATATTAAAAAAGCATCAAATAAAGTTATAAGAAAACTATACAAAGAATACGAGGTTAAACAGATGGATCGATCGAACGTGTTCTTAACCGATTTAGTTATTAAATTCGCTAGCTTTTTAGGCGAATAGAAGCCATCGAAGACAGTAAAATACTAGACGATGAGTTACAAAAGGCAAAAATTAAAAAGGGATGTCGAATGTATCGTATCTATAGTTACAATATTTCTGTATATTAAGTGGGGGTATCACTGTCGGTGAACACGTATTCAATCATAAAAGCAATCATGAATCAGACGCATCTGCTAAGGGACTGTTAAATAAAGGAAACAACCTCTGAAACCATTTAGATGATTCTAGAATGATGAAGAAGGATCTAAGGCCCTGTTTACATGAAGAGGATTGACAGTCCAATCGGATCGAAAAACGCGGACGAAGTCAATCCGGGCACATGTTTACATGAATCCGTTTGGCAGCAGGCCTCATACCGCGCATGCGTACTTTTTGAGGCCCTGAATACGCGCATGTATATTCAGGCCTCAAAACGCGCATACGTAAATTTAACGCATGCGTATCAAGTAATTTTCAAGTCAAACCATATTTACATCAATCAGATTGGCAACATTCAAGTCGATCCTTGCTTGAATCTCAAGTCAATCCACTCAACTGCGAGGATTGACTTCAGCCATCCGTTTCGATTAGATCGAAAACTTTCAATCTTCTTCATGTAAACACAACAAGGAGAAACAACATGGGAGATTTGACTTGAACACTCAATCCACTTCATGTAAACAGGGCCTAACTCTCAAGGAAAGTCCCAAGGGAAAGTCACAAAGGGAAAGTCCCAAAGTGCTATGGACTTATGAGTTCGACTGTTCTTACAAAAAACTGACATATTTTTTCTAAATTGATATTCATGACTTCACGACCCAACTGTGTAACTGTTGTTCTGATTTGTTAGAGGATGGTATTAAAAGCTACGCATATGGAAATTGTGAGTTGGGATGTTAATTTTATAATACGTTAGCACAAAAGGTAATATATTATTTATCAGAAATCAATCCTTTTTGGTGTCATCCACCAAAATATTCTATAGAATTATTCCACCATATTTTCCATCATATTATTCCATAGAATTATTCCATAATTTCCACCAAATTATTCCATTGAATTTTGGTTTTGTAATTTCGACCACACCCATTTGGAATTTTTGACCACGGATTTTGATTTTTTGACTGTGCGCATTTTTTACCGTGCCCATTTTTTGAAACCTAATTATCCCTAATTATTTCACAATTATTTGGAAACTGGTCTCGTACCGCCATGTTATATACTATTCTTCACCTCTCATAATTGTCCTTTTTATATCAAACCAATCACATGATAGACACTTTCGACAATAAATTCAGCAAGGACAAAAACATAAAATATATTGTGAACGCTTAGTGTCACAATGAAAATTTACTTTATTTATTAAACAAACACTTGGAGTCTGTACTTGATCAACTACTATGTCTCTAACTATGTTAGATATATCAGTGACTCTTTTTTTTGTAGAAAGAAACAAAATTGGAACACAGCAATAAATTTGAATCAGGACGCTCAGCCAATTCCTCGTCATTCCATAAAAGGGATGGTAAGTACATCGCTTCATTATTTCCATATAAGGGCAAAGTAACCGTTCCAACTCGTGCATTTCCAAGACTATATATCCTAACATACTAAAATCGCATGGTGTTAAAATTCTTAAATAATTTATTTTTAATCAAATTGCTCAGTTGATATCTGTTGTTCGCAAACTGATAAACGCGGAGTTGTATTAACTATAATGAGAAACAACTTGACTTTATTAAAAAGACTTTTTTAGTTTTGTTATAACGAATTAAATTTTGAAATAAATTTTATTTAAAATCGGCTTCCTATAAACTCGGGTTATTATCATTCTGAATTGATTGATGTTGAAAACTATTCAACTTAAAAACGACCCTCGTAAATAATAATATATTAGTTGAATAATCCTGGATATATCCTATATGGTTTATCATCGACATTTTTCGTTATTTATCAATTTTGAATTCCTCATTTGAATCTCTAGGGCGAGCACGTGACTGTACTAATGAAAACATCTGTGAACAGGAATTGGACATGGAAACATGCAGGAAGGTATTTTCTCCGTATTTTTAATAATATGTTTCTCAGTATATATAGAAAATGAAAACATGTAGAACCTATAATGCAAATCGGCTGCAATTTGATTCGCTGTCAATTTTTATCAGGTGACAGTTAAATCAGGCTTTGCACTGGTCAACTAAAGAATTTTCGAGCTCATAATCTATAATTGATACACATATATTTAATAATAATAAACACATTATATATAATAAACATATTATATATATATATATAATTGTCAGGATCGAAATTATATATATATATATATATATATATATGTGTGAGTAGAAGTTTTCTAGTCAGCAAGAGAGCTCAACACAGTAAAATTGTGGAGCAATGATATAGTTAAAAATGGTTTATTTACAATTAAAAGTTAAAAACATTTACTCGAGTTTCACGCTCAAGGCGATCATCAGACTGAAGAACATGTCAAAGAACGGGGGGCTTATATAGATAGTACCTGATTATTTGCATAAAATTATAACCTAATGTTGCATGCATAAAATTACATGGAATTTTCCTAATTGAACCTAAGATTGCTTACATAAAATTTATTGTCGTGTCTGCACTTAGATATCAATTCAGCTCTTTTGTTCAATAAAAACCGTTTCCACCAAGCTTGGTGCAAGAAAAATAACGCCAGTATGTTCGATGTCACAATGGGAAGTTTCGATGGCGCAGAGGTGTGTGAGCTAATCGGCCTCCTCTTGCTAAGCAAACTTAAAGAGGAATTCAACAACGACAACATCGGCCTTTATAGAGATGACGGTTTAGGGGTATTCCGCAACATGGGTCCAAGAACAGCCGACAATCTAAGAAAAAGAATCGCAAAATGCTTTGAATCACTTGGCCTGAAAATAACCATTCAATCAAACTTAAAAATCGTTAATTACCTGGACATTACATTTAACCTCCTAACCGACACATATTGCCCTTACAGAAAGCCTGATAATCCACCTATGTTTATTAATACCCATTCAAACCATCCACCCTCCATCGTGAGACAAATCCCAGATTCTATTAGTAAAAGGATTTCAAGTTTGTCATGTAACGCCGAGGAATTCAACAGAGCAGCCCCGTTGTATAACGAAGCGCTGAAGAGAAGTGGATTTAATGACACGCTTCAATATACCACCACAAGTAGCACACGGCAGCCTAGGAGCAACAGACCCCGAAAAGTCATATGGTTCAATCCACCTTACTCCAAAAATGTATGCACAAACGTCGGCAGAATATTTCTAGATCTATTATCCAAGCACTTCCCAGCACACCACGCATTCCATAAGATCTTCAACAGAAGGAACACAAAGGTTAGCTATAGCTGCATGCCAAATATGGCCAGCATTATAAAAGGCCACAACGGAAAAATTCTCACTTCCAACATTCCAGCACCTGCCAAAGAATGCAACTGCAGAAAAAAGGACGAATGCCCGCTGGATGGTGCCTGCCGCGAAGACAACCTGGTTTACCAAGCTGAAGTTACACAAACAAACAACCAGGATACGAAGATTTACATTGGTATGACTGCGACAGAATTTAAAACCCGCTATAATAACCACACAATGTCATTTAAACATAAGAAGTACTCCACGAAAACGGCACTATCTAACCACATCTGGGAATTGAAAGAGAAGAACCATGACTACACAATCAAATGGACAATTTTGAAGCGAGCGAAATCGTGCAACAGCGGAAGCAAAACATGCAACTTATGCATTACGGAAAAATTTTATATTTTATACGCGGATAAACGGTTTTTATTGAACAAAAGAGCTGAATTGATATCTAAGTGCAGACACGACAATAAATTTTATGAAAGCAATCTTAGGTTCAATTAGGAAAATTCCGTGTAATTTTATGCATGCAACATTAGGTTATAATTTTATGCAAATAATCAGGTACTATCTATATAAGCCCCCCGTTCTTTGACATGTTCTTCAGTCTGATGATCGCCTTGAGCGTGAAACTCGAGTAAATGTTTTTAACTTTTAATTGTAAATAAACCATTTTTAACTATATATATATATATATATATATATATATATATATATATATATATATATATATATATATATATATCAGCTATCGATTGACCAGGCGGGAATCGTAATCTTAGGATAAATATCAAAGCCCAGCATAATATTTTGACAAAAACAATTATATTGAGTAAAACACAAGTGAAATCATAATATTTATTAAAGTTCTAACGTTTCGTTGTTAACACAACATCTTCAGAGAATAATAATTTACATAAGTGCAGAAAGCCTAAATATATAGTTACAAAGTTGTCATAAATTACGGATTAATTAACAAAGCAAGAGAGGAAACTAAAAATATTACAGGATGAGACGACACTAGTATACAATGACAATGAAGGAATTATAAGTTTACAAAAGAAAAAGTGGTGCGGTGACCAGTGTCACGGTGATGAGAGAGGATACTTGTGAGAGGAGGGTTACTATACTTCTTCCCAGTAAGAGGTGAGATTCTCATATGGTTAGACTGCACGTGTATATGTAGATGTCGGATTATTTCTCCGATGTAAGAAGCTCCGCAGCTTCCGTGCACGTACATTTATACACAACATGTGACCTAAGACGGAAGGGAATTTTATCTTTAAAAGAAAAGAAGTGAAAAAGTTTAACTGAAGGACGAGTGATAAATCTAATATCAATTTGAGGATGTGGGTGGTTTAGGTGATTTGGAGAAAACTTTGTCGAGAAAAACAGTAACACAGCTGTCGAGAAATTTCTCTGGATAACCATTATTGATAAGGATGCTTTTTAGTTTTTCCAGTTCAACATTAAAAATAGCATACGTAGAACAAATGTTGAAACAACGATTTAGTAAGGAAAAGATTAGACCTCTTTTGTATGAAAACGGAATAAAAGAATCAAAAGATGTCAAAAGACCAGTAAAAGTAGGTTTACGGTAAACATTTGTGGAAAAGCAACCACTGGAACGATTGAACTGATGTCTTGGAAAGACAAGGATTTGTTTACCTCCAATTCATGAGTAAATTTTATTTTTGCATGCTTAGAGTTAAGGTAATTAAGAAATGGAAGAACGTGATCGGAAGAACGAAGCAAGATAAAACAGTCGTCAACATAACGACGATAAAACAAAGGTTTGAACTCAGGTGGACATTCATCTATCCAAGTGCGTTCATGATGGGGGCGAACCCATGGCAACGCCATTTACCTGTTGATAGACTTCGCCCCTTTTATTTTTATTTATTGCATTCGCCACAAAATTAAAATTACACATAAATAACAAAGTAACGAGAAGAAGAAAAAAAAAAGATAAAAGTGACAGGTGGCTGGGAGAGAAAAACAGGGCTTTCGCCCCAATTGACATTTTACCCCAAACAAGTTAAGAAATAGTAAAATACTTACTAGATTACAAGTAAAAATATTAATAAAGAAACTAAAACACTGGACTAATAACACTAAGTAAATAACTAATTAAAAAAGAGAAACATTTGACTATGGCGGCTGGTAAGATGAGAGATTATCCTTGTAGTAACACTTTAGCTTATGTTTGAATTGACCAATACTAATGCAGCACTTGAGTATAGACTATAGGTAGGCTATTCCACAGGTTGATGGTGCGCGGAAAAAATGAATATCTAAAATAATTTTGTTTTTGGGTGGTCAGAGGATGATAATTATTAGAGTCAAATTTTCTAGTGTTATGAGAAGAGCGAGTAGGTGTAAAGTATTTATCGAGGTTGACATTGATTAGACCATTCCTATATTTAAAAAGTAGTACAATGTCAGACTGATCACGTCTAAGTTCAAGGGGAAGTAAGTCTAGTGAAGTGAGTCTTTCTTTGTAGGATAACACATGGGAGGGATAGTTAAGTATGACCTTTGTGGCACGACGTTGGACATTTTCAATCAGTCGGCGGTATTTTACAGTATGTGGAGACCAGACGTTGGAGCAGTATTCTAGGCGAGGCCGAACAAGGGAGCAGTAGAGCAGTTTTCTGGTCTTGATATCAGATAGGTCTCTGCCACAGACTCTTTTGATCAGGCCGAGTGACTTGTTTGCCTTTGCGCATGTCTCTTCATTATATATTTAGACCAGGATAGGTCCTGGGTATAATAGTTACTCCCAGGTCGGTGATATAGGGCATGCAATCCAAGGAATTTCCTCCGAGTTGGTAGGCATAGTTTTTACAAACTGGAGATGTTTTACGAGACATGTGCATAACTTTACATTTGGAGGCGTTGAAGGACATGTCCCAGTCAACACTCCACTTTTGTAGAGAGTCGAGATCAGACTGGAGCCCGTGTGTGGCACTTTCTAAGTTCATTGGTCTATATAGCTTCGAGTCGTCAGCAAACAGAGCCAAGTTCGAGCCCTTTTGGATGTATTCTGGCATATCATTTGCGTATACAAGAAATAGAAGCGGACCAAGTATAGATCCTTGGGGGACGCCTGAAGTTACCAGAAGCCAGTTTGAAAATGTACCATCAAGGACCACACGCTGTTGTCTGTCAGATAGGTAGCTCCTAAACCACTTGATAAGAGATCCAGATATGCCGAATCGCTCAAGTTTGACTAGGAGCAGATGGTGGGGCACTCTGTCAAATGCCTTTGATAGGTCCAGATGAACGGCATCAACCTCCTTCCCGCTAGCAAGGTGTTCTAAGATGTCGTGGTAGACTACAAGAAGTTGTGTCACAGTTGATCTGCCCTTTAGAAAGCCATGCTGCAGGTAGTAAAACATGGGAGCAAGATGTGGGTAGCAATGATTGAAGACGCACCGTTCTAGAGTCTTTGAGACAATGCATAACAGTGAGATAGGCCGATAGTTCACGACGAGGGAGGGATCATCTTTTTTAAAAACAGGGGTGACATTCGCGCGCTTCCAGTTTAAAGGGACTGAGCCAAGAGAGAGGGACAGGTTGAAAAGACGACAAAGAGAAGGTGCACTTTCCTTGGCAGTATTTTTAAGTAATGCTCCGGGTTAAAATTGAGTGTGATGGTAAGATCAAGAGAGTGGATGAGGTCAAATCGCTGGGCATAATTATTGATAAAAATCTCTCTTGGGCTAGGCACATTGAAGAAAAATCCAAGAAAATCTCCTCGGCCATAGGCGCTCTTAAACGAATACGACCATTTATTTCGATAAATACAGCTACCCAAGTGTACCAAGCCCTAATTAAACCGCAGTTTGATTATTGTAGCTCTGTTTGGGATGAGCTGAGCGTGACATTGAGTGACAAACTACAAAAACTACAAAATCGAGCAGTCAGGGTAATAACGAAATCAAAATACGACTCTAGTGTGAGAAATCTTCTAGAGAGTTTGAAATTGGATATGCTTGCTATACGTCGAAAGAAACTTAAATTGACATTAATGTTTAAAACGATTAAGCAATTAACCCCAACGTATATGCAAAATTTGTTTATCCCTCGCAGCACAGGATATAATATAAGGAATGCTGAAAATAAATTGAATTTACCCCTACCATGTACCAACTACTTAAAGCGAAGTTTTAGCTATAGTGGGGCATTGTTATGGAACAACTTGCCCTTGAATATACGAATGTCGCACTCTCTTGGTCAGTTTAAAAGGCAAATTGACCAACATTATTCCGAAGATTAACTGGACTCCTACACGGCAATCTTGTAAAACAGTATTTTAATTTTGTATTTAGTTAGGTAGTTTTATAATATTTTTAATGTAAATTTACTGAAGATTCTACCGTGTTTAAATAAAGTGATTGATTGATTGATATGCCGTCAGGTCCACAAGCCTTTTTGGGATCCAGTTGTTCTAGGACCTTAGTGACTTCACAGATCGAAAGTTGGATAGATGGCTACCGGTCGCTTCAGGAGGATCAAGATACAAAAAATGGCAATTTTTCACTGTTAAATCTAAAAGTTTACGAAACTCGACAATAGAAAAGCCGTGAAATTTAGTTGAGCCAACGAAAACCTTTTGAATAATGATGTCGATGGTTTCATGATCTAATGGAATGTTTGTGAAAAGAGAGGTTACAGTACGTCAAAGCTAGCCATAAACACGTTATCCTTGTTGAAATCTAAATAAAATAGTTCTTTAACAAAGGAAAAACTATCATAAACAGAGTAAATACTATTAGAAAATGGTCGAAGTAGTGAGACTAGAAACTTAGCAATGTTAAACGTATCAGAGAGCGAACAGAAGATAAAATAGGTCTAAGCGGGACGTTTATAGTTTATGAATCTTCGGAAGACCATACAAAACACCTGGTCGTGAACCTATACGGGAGTGATATCTCGATAACGGCCATCAGAAATAACACTATTCTTATTAAGTTCCTTGAGGAAGTTTTTGACAATATTCTCGCGCTTTAGGGTAAGTTTCACGGGATCTTCATCAGGTTTTTGAAATTTAGTTTCATCTGTAAGGATATATTATTCATCTTTTGGTGGTAATCGGATTTGTTCAGGATAACTATGCCATTTGTCGGGTTTAACAATGATGATATCTTGATCTTTTCTCAGTGTTGTTAGAACTTTGAATTCTTCGTCAGTAAAAATAAAGGAAGGAGGCGAGTAGCTTCTAAAACCATAAAGTGCAATATATTTCTCGCACTTGGATAGATGAATGTCCACCTGAGTTCAAACCTTTGTTTTATCGTCGTTATGTTAACGACTGTTTTATCTTGTTTCGTTCTTCCGATCACGTTCTTCCATTTCTTAATTACCTTAACTCTAAGCATGCAAAAATAAAATTTGCTCATGACTTGGAGGTAAACAAATCCTTGTCTTTCCTAGACATAAGTGTCAATCGTTCCGGTCTTTTGACATCTTTTGATTCTTTTATTCCGTTTTCTTACAAAAGAGGTCTAATCTTTTCCTTATACTTAACCCTTCAACATATGTTCTTCGCATAATATATGCTATTTTTAATGTTGAACTGGAAAAACTAAAACGCATCCTTATCAATAATGGTTATCGAGAGAAATTTCTCGACAGCTGTGTTACTGCTTTTCTCGACAAAGTTTTCTCCAAATCACCTAAACCACCCACAGTTCCTAAACGCACTGTTTATTTCTCTCTACCGTTTACCGGACAACACTTCGTTCAAATCCGAACACAACTCCGGAAACTTCTCTCATCTGCCTATCCTCAAATTGATATTAGATTTATCGCTCGTCCTTCAGTTAGACTTTTTCACTTCTTTTCTTTTAAACCGTCTTAGGTCACATGTTGTATATAAATTTACGTGCGGAAGCTGCGGAGCTTCTTACATCGGAGAAAAAATCCTACATCTACATACACGTGTGGGAAGAAGTACTGGGAAGAAGTATAGTAACCCTCCTCTCACAAGTATCCTCTCTCATCACCGTGACACTGGTCACCCTGTTTCTTTTAGTGATTTTAAGATTATTTCTAGTTGTACTTTCGAATCAGAACTTCTTTTGCGCGAAACTCTTCTCATTCGCGATCTCAAACCACCTTTAAACGCAAATATTGGCACCGCACCACTTTTTCTTTTGTAAGCTTATAATTCCTTCATTGCGTCTCATCCTGTAATATGTATTTTTAGTTTCCTCTCTTGATTTGTTAATTAATCCGTAATTTATGACAACTTTGTAACTATATATTTAGGCTTTCTGCACTTATGTAAATTATTATTCTCTGAAGATGTTGTGTTAACAACGAAACGTTAGAACTTTAATAAATATTATGATTTCACTTGTGTTTTACTCAATATAATGGTTTTTGTCAAAATATTATGCTGGGCTTTGATATTTATCCTATATATATATATATATGATGAGATGAAATGTTCTCGAGTGAATGAGCCCAAACTGCGTAAGTAGAAAACTGCTTGCCGTGGCTGGGTTTCGAACCGCGACCTTTGATTTACTAGTTCAACGCTCTAAGTCGTCTAACCACTGTGCCACACGGTCAAGGCGATGGAGGTCTGGGATTCATGATTTATATACTAAATTTCGTAAACATACTCGTTTACCAATACTTATAGTTCAGACAGTGATATGCGATGTTGTGATATTGTGATATTGATATTGTTCGATACTGGATCGATGTAAACGAGTATGTTTACGAAATTCAGTATATAAATCATGAATCCCAGACCTCCATCGCCTTGACCGTGTAGCTCAGATGGTTAGAGCGTTGAACTAGTAAATCAAAAGTTGCGGTTCGAAACCCAGCCACGGCAAGCAGTTTTCTACTTACGCGGTTTGGGCTCATATATATATATATATATATATATATATATATATATATATATATATATATATATATATATATATATATATATATATATATATATATTATTATTATTATATAGTACTATCTACAGACACAGCTCATCAGCGTAGCTCGGTACAATCTAGATAATGGCATGATGAGAACTATTTATACCCAAGCGGTTGCTGGTGACAACCGCTTGTGGGACAATAGCAGTCATGTGCAGTATGAGTCATGCATGCTGTGACCACTGAGCTACGGAGGCTACATTCCATTGAGCGAAATGCCAAATATTACTTGTAATATACCAAAATCATCAGTGGCATTACCACTATACTATATATATACAGAACTCGCGAGTAGGCTCTCAGAAACGGCCTCCGTAGCTCAGTGGTCAGAGCACTGCACTCGCGGGTTCAATTCCAGCCTGGTGGCCTGGATGTTGCATTTTTCGCAACTAGTCCCGCTTTGGTCTAAAATGTATATATTCCTACACTAGAAATTTTCCTTCACCACAACTCCTTAGAATATGTAGTTTAATCGAGTGAAATGCCAAATATTACTTGGTTGTTTTAACCAGTCGTTTCTTATGATAACAAACGTATATATTACAGAAAATATGACTTAAACATTTTGATAAACATTAAACAATATACATTGCCGTTCTATAACAGTGTATGGAGCCATAAGATAACCATTTGATAAGTTATATTATTATCGAGTTCAGCGATAACACTTAGTTAGCACATGAAACAAACCAATTTCTTCATTATTTATAAATGTTTATATCTCCTCCTGCGGGATATGTGTTAATAAGCAGTATTATTGACAGCGAAGAAAATCCTAATAGCTGCAAGTACAATTGCATATTATTGATAATGCAATGTGTCAATGTCGCATAAACTTGTCACTGTATCATTCTGTACATATCATTGGCACTTTATATTTAAATACCAATACAAAAGTATAATATGTAACATGAGATATCGTGAATATTACGGTCAAAGGCGCGCGTACGGGCGAAATTTTGCAGCTGAACATAACTCTCCCGGATGAAATATATACGACGTATATACGACGTCATCTCGCGAGATTATCTATTTAATGCATAACACCAAGCCATTGTTATTTCTAAGCGAAATATGTTAAAAACAAGGACATTTTAAAGTAGTCACTGCCACTCACAGTATAGTCTCTCAAGAAGTATACCGTATAATAATAATAATGGAAACTTTATTTAAATCTTTTGTTATATATACAATTATAAATCTCGCTCAATGAGGTAATTTACAATTGACTACTTGAACCACTATAAACTATAATAATAATAATAATAATAATAATAATAATAATAATAATAATAATAATATCTTTATTGAAGTGTCAATGTATTTAGCCTGTACAGACTAATTGGGGACACTATGTAGACTATTTGATTAAAAAGGTAAAACTACATGCAATTCTACACTAATCCTATGTATGTATGTCTATCATAAAATAATTTATAATTAATTTGTGTACAATACTAAGATTAACCCTATATAACCCTATATAAACATTTATCAATTATAATAAAATATTAAATTATGATATGAATCCAGTGAGATCTTGTTGGCCCTCATTTTACTACTTAATTTTGACCATAAAAATGGTCCTAAATACCTAACTGAATGTTTTCCATGACGAACAGTATTGAAGCATGGAATTTCAAAGTCACTGTTCCTTAGCAAATATCTGTTGTCCTTAATCCTGAACAGATCGGAAACGTTTCCAGGTGCAAGTCCATATTTAACTTTGTACATAAATATCATAATATCTTGTAGTCGTCTGTTGTATAGCGTTGGTAATTTTGCACGTTCTAGAAGTTCCTCGTACGTCTCCGAACTCGATCCATATACTGCCCTCAGAGCTCGTTCCTGTATACGCTCCAGCTTTTTCCTGTCCGTTGGTTTACAAAAATGCCACACCAGATGGCAGTAAGTTAGGTGAGGCAAGATGAACGACTTGTATAGCACTGACTTTGCACTGCATGGTATCATCTTTCGAAGACGCATAAAATTTCCTACTTTTTGACTGGCCTTTGTAAATATGTCATGCCTGATATGACTGGAGAAATTCAGATTTTCGTCAATATGCACTCCTAACAATTTGATTTTATCTGATTTCCTGACGTCTTCGCCGTCTATGTTCAAAGATACATCTCTTTTCTCCATATCCAGTTTCCTTGGGTTGACGGTTAGAAATTGGAACTTATCTGTATTAGCTAGTAGGAAATTGTTCTTGTACCAAGTCGACGCTAGCTGGCCTTGTACTTTCAATCTGCTTCCAACTGTTTCATAATTATTTCCCATTACATATAGTGATGATCATCGGCTGTATAATAATATTATATAATATAATCCATACATGATTCCACCATATAAAAATAAAAACGATTTTTTCCCCTCATTACGTTTTCTTCCTGCATTACTCTGCAACATTCCTCTAAAATCACATTCGCTGCATTTTGTGAAATTTTTTTTTTAAACATCCTATAAGACGTCAGTACACTAAGGCTGCGTTTACACTAGAGCAAAAGTTATCGGATTCGTATTGTTTTTTATTCCCATGAGGATGCAAAACAATATGAATCCGGATACTTTTGCTCTAGTGTAAACGCAGCCTAAGTATAAGGCAAATTTTAATAAATATGTTAATTTTAATCAATATTCTATCAGCATCTGTATCACATGCATCCATGAAAATACTGCGGCGGTCATTGGTATTATTTTGTCTCTCCGACCTAACCGTACGGAAGTGGGTACGGGAGTTTACAGAGACTGAAACATGTTTCGGAATATAGCTAATATCAGCTTATGTTGACCCATTTATCTTCCCATATGTCGCTAAAACACTGTAGGTTTAATTTGTGAATTTGACTCCCACAGTTCTAGAAATTTTTGAAAATTTGGGAAAATTTAATAAAAATTGGGAGATCGGGTGATTGCATGAATTGCATGAGAATCCTGGAATAATGGGCAGGGTTTGAATGTCTGTATCGTATTAATGTTCACGTACAAATTAATCTGGAATTAAATGTTTTAAAATAAATAAATAACAATTGCAACTTAATAGCGATGCTACTAACCCGTTTTTCGAAGATATGACCATTCACAAGACCATTTGTGCCCGAATAGAATTTATTTACCGTACGCCTATGAATATGGTTCATTGTATTTTATCTTTTTGTTAATATTTGTTAATAAATATTTTTGGCACTTTAGTATTTTTTATAAATCGTTTGTTTTAATAGCACGGCATATCTTATCATAACAGCCATCAAGAGGGATCTTCCTTCTATAGTAGTCTCCCAGGTCAGTATTCCCAATTATGTGATAGATCGTTGGATGGATACATAGATCAGTGCATGATAGGTGATGGATAGATGCAGTTAAGTACACCAACGCTGTAGTAATGATATTAATTTGTTCTTCTTTAGTAATAACATGTAAAGGCATATACCATGCGGCTATACAAGCTGCATGGTATATGCCTAAAAAAGTGCTGCCAGACAGTGTTTTAGATATATTATAGCAAAGTGAAAAGGTGGCAAGATTTTTAGAGACGAAATACTGACGTTTCGAGCGGAGCCCTTCATCAGAGTAAGACGAGATGAAATAAAATAAATAGGGTTTATATATATATATATATATATATATATATATATATATATATATATATATATATATATATATATATATATATATATATATATATATATATATATATATATATATATATATATATATATATATATATATATATATATATATATATATATATATATATATATATATATATATATATATATATATATATATATATATATAATATATATATATATATATATATATATACTGTATATATATACTGTATATAATATATGTATATATACTGTATATATATATAATGTATGTTGAATTTTAAAAAGAACAAGCAGACCAAAACGATGATGCTCCTAGCAGAAGGATCCATAAATTACATGGATACAGGTTATGCTCTTGGATATTATTATACTTGAATTGATGAGAGAGACAAAGAGCAAGAAAACATCTAACCAGTCCAGATAAATTTAATTAAAATTTATCTGGACTGATTAGAAGTTTTCTTGCTCTTTGTCTCTCATCAATTCAAGTATATATATAGATATATAAGACCTATTTATTTTATTTCATTTCGTCTTACTCTGATGAAGGGCTCCACTAGAAACGTCAGTATTTCGTCACTAAAAATCTTGGCAGTTCACCATTTTTTACTTTGCTATATATACAATCAATGTCGTTTTGGTTCCACAATGCTGCGCTAGTATGTACTTGCAGGATGTCATGCGATTCATTCCACATTTCATCACGCATAGTTTAGACCAATTTACAATGAATGAATGAATGAAAAACGTTTATTTCAACAGGGTATAATCCTTTCAGTGTTACAATAAGCACTGTTATAACAACAGGAGCACTGGAAATATAATTATTTACAAATATATACTCATGCATTATATCGTATAAACTGAGATAAATATGCTTGAAATATGTCTAACGTACAGAAAATTGTAACTATAACATGATTGTCAAAAATCACTACAACTAAAAGAACGACATATAAAAAATGAATTTTTAGCAGCTTCAGTTCTAACTTTAGGCAGATGTAGTAATTTAAATTACTTTGCCTGGAAATTGTTTCTCTATTATAAATAAAATAATTATCTATCTAATTTTCGCTAGGCACTTTCTTCACTAAACATCTTGGCAGTTTACCACCTTTTCATTTTGCTAAATTTAAAATATATTTATTACGTCTGTTTTCTAAACTACTGGCTATATATAAATACTGTTGATATCTATCAATGATATCTTATACTTTTCTGTCGACGACAGTCGCCGACAGAAAAGTGATGGTAAATAACCAATCAGCATCAAGCGTTGCGTTGCCAGGCAGCCACATGCATTGCCAAGTCTTCAGGCTTTCACTTTCCAATCACTTCACGTGCATGGTCGCAAGTCACTTCGTATTAGGATATATCCAAGGATAAGTGAAATGGATAGTTTAATAGCTGATGAGCAGTTCATGGATGTTGTTCACGAGTACCCAGCTAACGTGTGATACTGGCCAAGATTCTTTCGCTCTTGAAAAATCTGCCTTACCGATCTTTTATGTTTCCTCTTCTTTGAATTTTTTTTAATCCTCGCTAAGGCAAGCAGCAACACTTTTTGGCATTGCAACAGTAACCTCCGATTTAACTGTGCCATTTACGTTAGAAAGATGTTTAGGAACTAACACCCTAACCAGGGCTACGTTTTACCAAACTGCCCGCATGCGCAGTTTCAACATAAATCGGCGATTACTAAACCGCAACGTTACGTCCTGAGTACTAGGGAGAAATCGGCGTCTGAATTGCAACAATAACAACTACATGGAAACGTGACTGTTGTGATTCAGTCGGCGTCCAAGTTACAGCAATTATAACTATATAGAAACCAGGCTTCAGAGGCAAAATTCCCATGTGGTTAGACACACGTGTATGTAAATATCGGATTACTACGATGTAAGAAGCTCCTCAGCTTCCACACGTAAAATTGTGTACAACATGTGATCTATAAGACGTAAGGAAATTTTATCTTTAAAAGAAAAGAAAAGAAGTGAAAAAGTCTAACTGAAGGACGAGCGATAAACCTAATATTAATTTGAGAATAGGCAGATGAGAGACGTTTTCGGAGTTGGGTTCCGCGGATTTGAACGAAGTGCTGTCCGGTAAACGGTAGAGAGAAATAAACGGTGCGTTTAGGAACTGTGATGGTTTAGATGATTTGGAGAAAACTTTGTCGAGAAAAGCAGTAACGCAACTGTCAAGCAATTTCTCTGGATAACCATTGTTGATAAGGATGCGTTTTAGTTTTTCTAGTTCAACATTGAAAATAGCGAACGTATAACTAACGCTGACCAAGCAACGGTTAAAGTGCTTATAAACCCAAAATGGGTTTTTGGTGATTCGGATAGAGCATAAAAAGTTAGTTAATAAGTTCTAGATTAGTTTTTGCGTTAAGCTTTTAGTTTCGGAGATATAAGGGCTCAAAGTCACAATTTGTGAAAAAAAGTAGCGCAGGCCGGGAGACTGGATCCGAGGAACGTGTTATGTTTCAATACTTATAAAAATATATTACAATTCGAGTAGACAAGGTAACATCGTAAAGACACATCGTTTGGGCATTTTTCAATAAAAACTCTTAAGATAGCTGTCTTCTCCTATACAAAAGCCTAGTTGTTGTTGAAGATGGGTTCCTCGGATCCAGGTCCCTGTGTGTTATTTTGGTGGCGCTACTTTTTTCCAAAAAATGGCACAATTTGCATGTTTGAGTCGTTATATCTCCGAAACTAAAAGTTTAACGCAAAAACTAATCCAGAACTTATTAACTAACTTTTTATGCTCTATCCGAATCACCAAAAACCCATTTTGGGTTTATAAGCACTTTAAGTAAGTAAAAGATTAGACCTCTCTTGTAAGAGAAATGAATAAAAGAATCAAAAGAGGTCAAAAGACCAGTAAAAGTAGGTTTATAGGTAAATATTTGTGGAAAAGCAACCACCGGAACGATTGACACTTATGTCTAGCAACGACAAAGATTTGTTTACCTCCAACTTGTGAGCAAATTTTATTTTTTCATGCTTTGAGATAATTAAGAAAAGGAAGAACGTTAACATAACGACGATAAAACAAAGGTTTGAACACAGATGGACATTCATATATGCTAGGCGATATTGATATTAGATATCATCAGATATCATTGATAGATATCATTGATGAGGTTTATCGCTCGTCCTTCAGTTAGACTTTTTCACTTCCTTTCTTTTAAAGATAAAATTCCCCCACATCTTCGATCACATGTTGTATAACTTGTATACAATTTTACGTTGGGAATCTGCGGATTTTCTTCCGCGAAACGACCGAGCGAAAAGAGGGTGATAATCTCGCCGCGGCAGGGATCGATTTCTCACGAAAATGTTATATATATATAATGGTAGGACAAAATCTCGTACACATGATTGGCTAAGACCAACCGCTAAGTTCCCAGTACGTCCTTTTACGTGATCCGTTTTAATCGGCCAAATTCGTTGGGAAGAAAAACGGCACAAACATGGCCGATTAATTTTTAAATACCTAAGCAGGTTGTTGCGAAGGGTATACAAGTTTGCGTAATATAATATAGGTACGAATGTTATGTATTTAGACTCGATAATTCCAAATCTGTTTTCAGAATTGAAAACGATTGGCCGCTGATTGGCGAATATTTTCGAAGTACATAAACCGTTTTTATGAAGGGTATATGCACGTTCTCGTAATATAATAGACGAAACGACCTTTTGCGATAGTTTTGTCATCTGCTAGACCTTGCGCGGTTGGGCCCTGGGGACCATAGATGGGAAAAAGAAACTCTAGGGGGGGGGGGGGGGGGGTAGAAAAGGAGGGCGAGGGGTTATTGTGTATACCTCAAGTACATCGGATAAACAATCCGACATTTACATATACGTGTGTATAACCACATGGGAATTTGGCCTCTTAGTGGGAAGATGTATAGCAACCCTTTTTCCTTGAGTGTCAATACCCATACAGTATATAAGCTAGTAATAATCCTACATATAAACTGTGTTTACATTGCAAGCCATGGTGACAGCTGTGATATCGTTTATATACCGTACTGAACTGAAATTATATTTTATATACCGTACAGTATATGTGCAGTATGTTATCAACAGAGCGTTTGCAAAATTATCTAGTACTAAATTAGTATTAGATTATTGCATTAAGTGAACTCTTCTAACATTCAGAAAGGTATTAAAGTAAAATACATTATTGCATCAATGAACTGTATGGCTTTCCAACTTCATCAAAGTTTAAATTTTCTTTACTTGCTTGACAACTTTAACTATAACCAAGGTTGTTTTAAGAGTACTATAAACGTTTTGTTCTGCGTAGCTGCAGTGCAGAAATACCAATGGCAATCTCTTAAAGGTTGGTGAGCTACCGAATTAGTGTGTAGGGGGCTATTCAAACGTTTAGAGTGAAGGTTCTCTTAAATAATTAAATGTAAAAATGAAGGCCCTTTACGTTAGTTAAACGTAAAATTGAAAGGGCTTTTGCTCGAGAGTTCATTAACCTAATATACATTATATTGCGGCAATGCATGAGAATGCGAAATTTATTTATCTTGTTTTGTCTTTGCTGCTTCAAGCTGCGCAGTCGACAAACAAAATTTCACTGCATGTATACAAGACATATTCAAATAAAACCTACGAACCTGCATGCATGTCAACAATTTCGCACGAAATCAGATGATACAGTCATGTTTGTTACCGCATCAGCTGATTTCGTTACGCACTTATTGACAGCCTATAAGGTTCGCGTTTTTTTTCTCCAGGCAAATTATAAAATGTTCAGATCACGATATTTTTTGAAGTACTAACTCTAAGCATAGTCAAGACTCAATCGAGATATGGTCTGGAAACTCGGTAAACTTCAAAGCGACTATAATGAGCTACGTTTTGATGTTGAACCGTACCTTACACCGTGCACATCCTTTGTTTTAGGTTTATTAATATTTAAACAACACGGTTGAGCGATTAAACCCAAACGATTCTATTGGATGATTGTTTCATTATACTAAAATACAATAGGTTCAGTGACCGTGCACCGTGCACACAATTGCATAAAGACGAACAAAAGATAGAACAAAGATTTTAGCTTAGTTTCCAGACCCATATCTCGATTGACTATAATGCTCTAAGAACTCATTCTACATATCTTCTGAAACCTTGATTAACAGATGACATATATACCTACAAAAATATATTTGTGACTGATTGCTATACTAAACAGCTTTAAAAGAGCGAAAACGGGTTTTTATTCGGCCGCCATATATATATATATTTAATTAAAAAGTAGAGTGCTGCGTAGACAGTGTTTTGAATATATAGCAAAGTGAAAAGGTGGTAAACTGCCAAGAATTTAGTGACGAGATACTGACGTTTCGAGCGGAGCCCTTCATTATATGTCCCGCGGGCGAGGGTACAAATACAAATATTTTCCCACGAGGAATGTCAAGTAGTTTAACATTTCCCGACCATTTCTGGTAATGCGATTTCTAAAGTGATATCATATAATTGATGTATTGTGGTGACTGGGCTACTAGAGTTTTAAAAACAATTGAAAAGAATCATAAAATGACATTCTGTAGTACTCTTAATTCCAACTTGTATATATCTAAATGTTCGGTAATCCATACAATAAGCTACTGTAAAGAGAGCATGAGAAATTAAGATTTTCATGCTTTTAAGCACCAGAGTTTCTCCATATGTACTGTAAAGTGCTAACTAAGATCTGACTCCAACATATATTTCTGAACTACCCGGTTAAAGTTAAAGAACAGCCTCGCTATAACTTAAGATCCAATAAAGAACTCCTCCTTATACAGTCTCTTCATCAAGATTCCATCCGACCCTATAATTGACGCAAGATTATTTAGTTTAGGAGCACCAAGTAAATGGAACTCTTTACCAGAATGCGTTATATAAGGAACATTAGCACACATGATACGTTTAAGAAACATTTGAAATTAAACCTATGTTTTCCGTAAAGCGTATATTTATTGATTAACTATTGATCCCATTTTACACATTTTACTTACCTCCTCTGTAAAGCGAATATATTTTAACATTTTATAACCTATTTATAACTAATATCAATATATTATCATATGTTGAATGCTTGTAACTAGCTTTATAGTGTATTTGAACATCTGACATGATAATTTGCGTTATTATATCGTTATTGTTATAATTGTTATTATATTGTTGGGATTGAAATCCGTCTTCGAACAAACCCTATCAATGTCCGGATGATTTAAATAGACAATAGTATGAACGAAACATTTACTTTAAATTCCAAGCACATTTAGCCCATCCAGAACAAGGGGATACATAATTCTGTCCTGTGGCTGAATTACGAAGGGCGCAGATCCAACAGCACATGCATGCATGTCACCCGTACTTCCAAATAATACGTTCCGTTTATTTTGCTAGTTTTGCTAATATATGTAAATAAATGGAGTTATTTTGAGGCAACGAGGAGATATGTGATTTATTCATCTAAGGTGTAGCACGAGAAGAATAAAACACGAGAATGAAAACGGCGTACAAAAGCAGATACCGTAACTAACAATTAACATTTCTAAACATTATACTTAAAAGCCTTATATTTAAAAGTAATTCATTTTTGGGTACAGTTTCCCTTAAGTTGATTATTGGAATTCAAGGAGGGGAATTTGAATTGTAAAGTGTTTTTCCTTTAGTCGTTTATACTAGAACTTGGTAGACTCGCTTTCTTTGTTACGAAGCAGAAATGATTTTTAACGTAGCAGAAATGCAGATTGTATTGTATTTTGTATTTAAACTTATTTAAAAACGGTAGCCCTTCAGAGCGCGTAGGCATCTGGTTTCCAAGGGGCCGTTTATACCAATAATACATTAATTAAAAATTACAGGATATACAATATATAAATAATATACAACAGACAAAGAATAAACAAATATACATAATCTTAACTAAAATCTATTTAAAACTACAAAACCATTAACCGAATACTTAGACTTAGTTGCCCGAGAGAATAGCCTTGAACTGCTTTAGTGAGCATTTATTTCTTTTAGTATCTTTTGGTAGATTATTCCACAGACTAGCACCAGAATAAGCAATACTTTTCTTCATAAAATTTGTATTGGGTTTTTGTAAGGCGTAGTCAGTGTTATTACTGCGTAGACTATTATATTGAATTGTTGTTAACACTAAACATGCTGGTCATGCAATTTGGAAGTGTGTTGTGTTTTATTTTATGCATAAATAATAATTTATTATATTTCCTTCTGTCTTCCAACGATTTCCAGCCTAATTCCCCCAGCACGTTCGCTGATGGCACATCATATGATCTTCCAGTAATGACTCTTGCTGCCCTATTTTGCATTTTTTGCAATTTTTCTTGTAGACAAATACTACAATTGTCCCAAACAAGACTACAATAGTCAAAATGTGGGAGAACTATAGCATTGTACACATTTATCAAAATTGGTTTAGGAACAAACTTTTTCATGCGACGAAGCATACCGATTCCTTTTGAAGCTTTAGTAACAACATTATTGACATGGCCTTTCCATAAAAGTTGTTCATCGACAATAATACCCAATGTCTTTATCTGTCTTACTCTTTTAATATGAGTTTCCCCTAGTTTTATATTTGGGTCATTATCTACAGTTGCAAGTCTTTGTCTTGAGCCAATGATCATATACTCAGTTTTCTCCTTATTTAAGGTTAATTTATTTGCTAACAACCATTGATGAATCTTATCTAAATCTATATTTAATATATTTTCAATTTCAACAGCTGACTTTCCTTTTGTCGTTACGTTTGTATCATCAGCGAACATACTGGCGGTAGATTGCAGAAGACAATTTGGCAAATCATTAATATATATTAAGAATAACAAAGGCCCTAAAGTGGAGCCTTGTGGAACTCCACATTTGATAATTTCTTGTTTTGATAAGACTTGTTCGACTTTGCAAATTTGGATTCTATTAGAAAGGTATGATGTAAACCAATCCAGCGTGTGTTCACTGAAGCCATACAGAGCCATTTTTCTAATTAAAATTTCATGGTTTACACAGTCAAAAGCTTTTTTTAGGTCCAGAAAGATCACTCCATTTAAGTATCCTTTGTCCATATTAATTAACCAATTATTAGTGGTAGCAAGGAGCGAAGTTTGTGTGGAGTAGTTCTTTATAAACCCAGCTTGCTCCTGAGAGAGTATGTCATTGGCCTCCAGATACACAATAAGCTGATTTGAAATCAGCCCTTCAAATAACTTTGCAACAACTGATAGTAAAGAAATAGGCCTATAGTTAGTAGTTTGTGTTTTGTCCCCTGATTTAAATATAGGTGCGATAATTGCAACTTTTAGATCATCTGGAAAAGTACCGGTCAATATTGATTGATTGAAGATAATGGTCAGGGTATAGGCTATAATGTCGGCCGATTCCTTCAACATTTTTGGTGAGATCCCGTCCTGTCCTGATGCTTTAGTAACTTTGATTGCGGAAATGGACTTAAATACTTCTGCTGTTGTAACGGTTTGAATCTCAAACTTAGAACAGCTTGGGGTAATATAATCACTTGGTAATGTGCCACTTTCTTGTAAATTATCAGCTAACTGTGGACCAATCTCACTAAAAAATGTATTGAAGGTATCTGCAATTTCTCGAGATTCCGTAATAACCTGACCATCGACACTTACTTCATTTACATGAGTAGTTTTAGATTTCTTATTTGTCAATTTGTTGATTGTTTTCCACATTTCCTTTGGATTTTTCATATTTTTGTTAAGAGCATTCATATAGTAATTCGCTTTGGTATTTTTAATCAGTTTGTTTAAATCATTTCTTGCTCTTTTGAATGCTTGATGTGTATATGTTGACCCCGTTTTTATGGCCTTTTTCTTCAAAAAATCTCTATGATACATATACTTTTTTATTGCATCTGTAAGCCAAGGAGCATACTCACTTCTAACCTTACGAGTTACCGATGGTGCGTGTATATCAGCTACATATAAAAATTTTGTTTTCCACTCCCGCCATAGAGCATTTGGGTCAATCTCCCCACTTGATAGTGTCTGAAGAATCTCATCCAAGTCTGCCCTAAAGGCATTTACATTATAATTTTTAAACTGTCTAGTTTTAACAATTTTCGGTTCTTTTCTTGGAATTGATATTTTTCTGGTAACAATAATTTGGCTATGGTCACTTATTCCAATATGCTCAACGCTAGTTCTAACTATAAGCTCAGGTCTGTTGCTGAAAGCCAAGTCAATCATGGTACTTGATATTTCAGTTACTCTTGTGGGTTCCTTTATTAGTTGCTCAAATTGAAATAATTCTGTCAGGTCAAAAAGCTTTCTTGTTTGAGGGGATATATTGTTACTTTTGTAATGCATCCAATCACAATTAAAGTCTCCTATCAAGACAATTTCTTTGTTTTCAGAGTCCATTTTTCTGACACACTCTTCATATTTGTCAATTACCTCAAGTGTCGTAGCTGGTGGCCGATACCACGAGTTTATAATGAAAGACTTAGCTTTAGGTTTAAAAATTTCAGCAGTTATGATCTCTAGACCTTCATGATCTAGATCAGACCTATGTTTATAGTTAATTGAATCTCTGATATACATAGCTACACCACCACCATGTCTATTTCTATCCTTACGGATAATTTCATATCCATTTATTTTAACTTCATGATCTGGCACAGAATTATCTAACATAGTTTCATTTAAACATATAACATCAAAACGACAGTGTTGATGATATATTCTGAACTGTTCAATATTTTTTATTAAACTTCTAATATTTAAATGGGCTATTGTAAATCCCTTTGTTGTGTTTTTATGTCTTGATGCGGCTGATTTTGTTTGATTACTCTGTTTAGTTATTTCTGCATCTATTTGTTTTCTAGTATTCAAATTATCATGACCAACATTATTTGTGTTGAATTGGCTATTCTCAAGGGCAATAGAATTTCAATATTGTTCATTTTCTGAGTTAAGATATGTCAAGATATCTCTAGCCAGTGCTGCTGTTCCGCTTCTGTTTAAATGAACACCATACATATTTAAATGTTTTGAGTCAATATTTTTGTGGGCAATAAAACCACATTTATTGATTGTGATGTGTCTAATTAGTATAATTTAAAAGACGCCAGACAATATGTTGAAAGTCAGCCTGGAACAGCGCTTTGTAAACAAGAAAGTAAGTGAGAAATGTACGGCTAATAAAATGAAATGAAATGCAGAAATCCCAATTAGAAATGGATGTATAATATCCCCCCTCTCATTCCTTTTGAAGATTAACAGGGTAATTAGTGGGGAATATGAATTCACGGATTTACCATTGTTTCAGCCCCGCGCCTCCCTGTATACAATCGAAGGCGCGTCATCAGCCAGACGGGTATCATTAATTTTCTATTGAATATATATTCACCCAAAAGAACAAGGGAAAACGAGTCATATGGAATATAATTGTTAATAAATATATTTATTTACGATAAAATTACTCCTGGTTAATACATGCTGTTGTACTTAGATTATTATCGATTCTACTGGAAGGTTTTCTGTGGCGATGAGTGATGTCGACGAAAATCATTGGCAATTCGACCAGCTGTTGTGGTCTAGTGCATTATACCACACATGGCTATGAGTTGGGAGCCACAGGTTCAAATCCTGGGTCGGACCACCACTCAGGGTCTTAAAATAATTGAGGAGAAAGTGCTGCCTTTGCAATAATACCAGCAAAACCTTAAATCGTAGGCCTTCGGAACCCCTATAATTGGGCTTTTAGCTTGTTGGGATATTCCGTTCATCAGTCAGAGTGATAAATCTAATAAACTAAACTAAACATCGATGCCCTCATGCCCAACTGTTCTGCAAAAGACTTCATTGCATCAGTATCGGTGTTCACCATTTCAAGGCTCTTCACTGTTGACTCCAGATAGTAATCGCATCTATAACCTTGAGGTCTTCACATTGAAGTATCTCCGTCATTCGCTTGGTTTTGTACATAATATTCTTCATGAACATGATTGAGAGCACAAAGTCAAACATGTTAACTTTGTGCGTAAACCGCAAACAGAAGTTCTTGTCTTACCATCTCTGGTTTCTACAATTTGGCCAGGCTATTAAAGATTGCCTTGTAACTGTTCAATACTGATTTTATGGACTTCGCTCGAGCTGCTCATCGTGTTCTTGAGAGGTTTCGTCTATTTAATAAGTTGTCTACCTCCAAATCTTGATTTGACGCTTGCAGGGACGTCATGCGTTTCATGTTGCTATAGCTAGTATAAAACACGAAAACATATTCTAAAACATTAAAGAGCTCTGCAATAATGGGGCTTTCCGGCTTTGCAGCTGTGTTCTATGACCGTGTTGGATCGGTGTGCCAACATGGGATATATGGGACATTCGTTCAAGGTTATCTTGGAGTTTCTTCTGGACAGTGGACACCATTAAATCTTCCAGACATTGGCGCAGTGTAATCATAACTTTGGAAACAAAGCTCATTCAAATTGAACCCATGCTTTGTTCAAGATTCGATAATCTCGGTTGCTCCTTCTTCGCCGGTCTTGTCCTTAGCTTCAGTCAGTGACATCAAGCGTTCTCTTGGCTGGCCCATTTTGTCCACATAACGGCAGGCCACGGCAAGGCGATGCTTGCTATCTGCCATAACTGAGTACATGCTAGGATTATTGACCTCTTGGATGATGCGCTTTTGAACTTGTTGGCCAATAAGTGTGACGTAGTACGGCCTCATCCGAGACGTGCTCAGCCAATGTTTCAGTTCCGGATAGTTCGATACTAGTTGTACAATCTCATGCCTGAAGTTTCCATTTTCGTCACTTCCGTGGTCTCTAAAAGCAATTCCCTGACGTCCAAGGGTCTTGGTGATATCCAGCAGTATCTCCATTACTTCTATTTTGCTAAAGATCTTCCTCTTGTTGGACGAGTGCGAAACGCTTGACTTTTTCCAGAAGGGCGTCAACGTTTCCAGATGCTCTGGTGAAATGCGCATACCAGAGAACTGCGCTTTTGTGGCTTTGGGTTGAAAAATGTTTTGCAAGTTTACCTTATTTCTTTATGCCACAACACTTAAACTTATGCCACGACGCCTTCGCTGGTCCACGACCAAACAAGGAGCAAACGAAACAGAAAGCAGCATCATTCGACAGGCTGTATTCGAAATGAGGGTACTCTTTAAACCATGTTGGATTGAATCGTGCTTGCTTGCGTCTTTCATTTGTATTCTTGTTATTGCTGGTGGGATATCGTTGTATAAGATGGGCGGCTGTGATCAAATTCTAATAAGAAGATTCTAATAAGTCTTTTCTGGTTATTGGCAAGATGGTTTGATCCCCCGGCACGGGCAGCGTCGCCGTATTATCCTAGTCGTAGTCGTCAAGTTCATTCTTTGAACGTTCTAGTTTTTCAAGGACCTTGGACGAGAGCTTCAAGAGATTATAGTTGATGACTCTATTACTTGTGGAAATTTCTGCTATTCTAATCAGAAAATGTTCTTCATGGACGCTTTCTGCGGATTCAATTTCATTAAGAATAGCTTCGCTATACGTAGCCTCGATTTTAGTTATACTGAAGCTGTCCTGCAACAGTTTATCCAGTGTTCGCCATCAGTGTTCACAGGAAAATTTCCAATTTCTGTAATTCCGACTGCTATAGTTTCTGTAGATTTCTTCATGTTTATATCAGGTTTATTTTAGTTAACTATTTAAGTAAATATTGTCTGAATTTTGAAACAAGAAAGATATGATTCTATGAACTTCATTATGCTTAATGTTGTCCTTCAAATATATTTGAATCTTGCCTATTACGACCTCTCCTCCTGAACATACCTTTTTTATTTCTGTGATTGTGCCAATACGAACGGATTTGCTGCACTCCTACAGTTTCGTACCCAATAAGCTTGCCTTTTTTCAATATATATCCATGGTACTTTTTGTTGTGTTGCCGCCGATAATCTTCATCAAATATTTGCTTACAAACAAGACATGTCAGCTTAATTCTCTTCCGCTTGCGTTTCAGTTGGTTGTTGTCCATTACTTTCCAATCCAATATATTTCAAAATGTTTCAGCTAATTGTTCTCGATTGACTTTTTACAACTCAGTCAAGTCAGTCAACTCTATATTGTGTCATTGTTATAAAATATCGGCGATTTCACCCATGCTATTCATTGTATAGGTTGAATGAAGGGGCTATAACGTAAATTCGGTGCGTGATTTCTCCACTTGATCAAGGTAAATTTTGCTTTATCATTGTCAATGTTTCCTAGTTACTATAAATAAACCTCATCCAATGGAGTCAGAGTGGAGACAGGCTTGTGACTGGTGACGAGGATGGACTTAGCAATCTGGAAGTCAGATTCCATAGGGTCATCTTTCCCAGACCCCTCTCTACAAGCATGATTGTGCATGATTGTGCATGCTCCGTAATAACCTACTGCCCTTTTAAGCTACCTGTCACGCAAGAAAATGCCATTGACATGGTTGGCCTTGCTAGGGCAGCTGTCAATAGAGACGAGAAAGCACTGGATATGTTTTCATGGACTAAATTAAGGGGTAAAACAGAGTACTAGGTCAATTGCTAATTCATTCTTCTTTGGCACAGCAGATGGGAGTGTGTTTCATGTTGATGACAAGGGTCATTCTACATCTTCATTTGCTGTTGACGGATGTGTAAACATTTTACTTTACTACGAAAGAAAAGATGTGCTTGTGACTACGACAGAAAACATGATGTTTGAAAAAACACACTCTACAACCTGATGCAACAACTGATGAGATTATAAATGTTAAAATATTCAGTGGAGGTATAGTGGAAACAGTTTTATAATCTGGGGACTTGGCGTTTTAACCACAGCTTCTGGTGAAGCTGCTGTAAGAATTTTGGACTTGACCATGATAACAACTATGTGCTATCATTGGATATACTACTTGATATACTATAAAATGGAGAATATATATCTTGCATTGCTTATTCTAAAATCAAAGGGATTCTGGGAAGAGGTACAAATATGGGTAAAGTGGCGACGTGGCATGTTGTAAAATAGAACAAATGTAGATGGAGATCAGAGATGGGAGTTGTTGCTCCGAATGAGCCACTAATGAACAAGAAGCGGAAAACCACACAGTGCGAGTTCCAGATGGTCAGCAAACTATAGTGAGAACTCTTAGCGTGCGAATAATAAAGCCTCCATCTTATCTGAAGATTTATGAAACAAACTAACTGGTCTGCAGATGACATTTACTATTATTAGTTAATAACATTTACTTAAATTAGTTGTCTAAATTAGCTGTGCGAAAAAATACTGTCAGATAAAGAGATATATATGTTATTTACCGGCTGGGAGGTCCGTACTGGAAAAATATTTTCCCGAAGTCTTAGAAGCGGCCCGAGACCGAAGGTCGAGGGCCGCTTCTGAGACTGAGGGAAAATATTTTTCCAGTACGGACCGACCAAAACGGTAAATAACGTGTTTATTTTTTTCGAGCAAAGTCAAAAAAATTGCAATTTTTTGGCGCGAAAAGTTGCGAGAGGTCCGTACTAGTGTGATACGGACCTCGTACTCAGCCAATCAAAAGGCTCTATATTTTCGTTACGGACCTGAGTTACGGACCTCAAAAAAAATATATATATGTTATTTACCGGCTGGGAGGTCTCGGGCCGCTTCTGAGACTGAGGGAAAATATTTTTCCAGTACGGACCGACCAAAACGGTAAATAACGTGTTTATTTTTTTCGAGCAAAGTCAAAAAAATTGCAATTTTTTGGCGCGAAAAGTTGCGAGAGGTCCGTACTGGTGTGATACGAACCTCGTACTCAGCCAATCAAAAGGCTCTATATTTTAGTTACGGGCCTGAGTTACGGACCTCAAAAAAAATAAATTACGATATTTGATAGGGTCGACCCTGCAGTGAGGCCGCGAGAATTATTGCCGGGGACTTGGAGAATTGAACAAGATGTACTTGATAAGCCTTAAGGTCTGAGTAATAAAACAATGATTTACATGCTTTTCAGTACTACAGCTTTGATTACCATATTTTTTTGTTGCATGGATTGAAATCCATCTTCGAATGAGTCTGAAGGATTTGGATTTATTATTGAACAGCTAATCAGCAAACCCTATCAATGTCCGGACATATTTAGCCCATCCAAGACAAGGGGGACGCATAATTACAGGGTGTTTCTTTCCCGGTTTAGAACATTTACATATGGATACTTGCATCCGATCTAGTTGTTCCATTATCTCCTGCTTTAGCTGCGCCAGCTCAAGGATTCGGCCGGTTCGGTATCCCCACAGATTCTGTAGATAACAATGTTAACGTTTTACTGCAATAACTTAGTTCCCTATACCAAACATTTCCTCTTTGATGTTGTCTTTCCAAAAGAGATATATAAGTTAGCAAAGTGTTTGCATTCTGTGTATATACCTGATGATTTATTCGCAAATAAACCAGATTAGATATGTAAAGCATAAATAAAATTAAGGCGTATGAACAGAAAAACAGAGCAAGTTTAAAGAAACGGAGCTGAGGCAAGCATTGGATGGTTTGGGTTACATATATAAATAGTCTTTCTTTACGAGAAATTTAAAACGCTGCAGCTACCCCATACCCTAAACCGTTTCCCAAAGCGAGCTAAGCATGCAACTTCAAGCCAGGGTGTTTGCGTCTGCTTATAATATAAACGCAAAATAGCAGTTTTCATATATTTGCAACATCATTTTATTCTGTTAAAGCTATTACCAATGACGATAGGAAGTGCGACAGTGGTCGAGGCCTCAACCGGAGTAATTCGTTACCTGAAAGCATGAGAGTACAGCTGGTCGAAGGTAAGTGTTAAGCGTCTCCTAACTCTTCCTCCTTGTAAAGGTCACGGCACTTTTATAAATATTGAAGTAAAATTTCTTATATTGACAATGTTTGCATGAGAAACTTGTCTCTGTGTCATTCTGTATACATATAAAAATAACAATATATCATGAGATATCGGAATAATAATGATAACTGGGTGCTAATCGTCCTTACTCGCAGCCGGTGGTTGAATTACGAAGGGAGCAGATCAAACATATAAAGAGTCTTTCTTTTACGAGAAGTTCTAAACTCTATATACTAGCACTACCCTAAACCGTTTCCCAAAGCGAGCTACAGTAAGCATGCAACTTCTAGCCAGGATGTTCGCGCCTGCTTATAGACGCAAAATAGCACTTTTCATATTTGCAACATCATCTTATTCTGTTAAAGCTAAAACCAATGACGATAGGAAGTGCCACAGTGGTCGAGGCCTCAACCGGAGTAATTCGTTACCTGTAAGCAGGAGAGTAGGTAAGTGTTAAGGTTAAGACACACGAGGCGACAAATCACGGGGGCGTGTCGCGGGACATAGGAAAATAAAATAACATTCTTTGATTGGTTTATTTTAATTTTGTCGTAGTGGTTTATTAAAATTTTGTCCCCGTGACAATTAAGATTTCGCATGTGTATATACGACAGGATTTGTCCCTGCAACACGTCCCCGCGATTTGTCGCCTGGTATGTCCCAACCTTAAATCATCTCCTAACTCTTGCATGCTTCTTGTGAAGGTCACGACACCTTTATAAATATTGAAGTATATTTCATATATTGACAGTGTCACTGTGCCATTATGTACTGTTTAAAACACGACTGCAGTGGCGTAACTACCATGGGCTCAGACCGGGCGAACCTGGGGACCCCAAGGCCCCCAGGCAATCACCCCATTTAATACTGAGAAACGAAAAACGCACGCACGTAAGAACAAAATATCCATGTGGTAGTGTGATACTAACATTTTTGTAAAATTTTACATGTTATATGTCGTTTTCTGACCATCAGAATTCTGTAAAATCTTCCCCCAAAGTGCATGAAATGGCATTTCAGAGACTCTAGATTTCAAAATTTTCTGGGGGGATGCCCCCGGACCCCCCTATTGAGGTCTCGCACTTTCGGCACTCGCCCTGGTGGCCCTCACAAACTTTCACCCAACGTTACGCCACTGAACACGAGCAGCAGTGTTTTATCAGGTTTAAAAGTGGTTTTAGACCTGATAAAACACGTGCTGCTCGTGTTTTGAACAGCTTCAAAAACGAACCTCGGGACTTCCAACAATAGTGTTAATAGATTCATATTCGACACTGTCAGATTGACTGTCAGTAGTTTGGACGAAAATTTGCATATCATTGTTTTCACGGCCGAATATTACCGTAAACTTCTTGAACAGTCAACACTTCGATCGCGTTTAAGAGCGGCTTCTCAAAGACAAAAATACAGGTTAGAATGGAACAAGTAAGGAAAATGTTTCGTCGAGAGCGGTTTTCTGCACTATTAGTTTATCACACTATTGCTATGAAGAAGATAAAGATAAATCAAGAAACTTCACTTTGGACTGAAAATCTCGCACTCAGTCACAGCGAGGAAGGTATAAGCTTTCAAATTCGTAAGCAACGTTGTAATATAAAAGTTGAATGCTCATGGTGTTTGTCTTGACTTCATGTTCATTAGTATATTGTTAGAATTCTGAAATAGAATTTCAATTTCTACTAGAAATTGGCTTCTTGATAGGCCGTTTACTCAGGTAGCTCGATGAATTTTATATAAAATTGCATGTTCATTAGTATTCTTTATATAAAACGTTCCAACAAAAAATTATTATGTGGTTGAATTACGAAGGGCGCAGATCGAGCGTGGCCGAACCGAAGGTATATTAGATTGTTATAGGTACAGCAATCAGCATTAAAACGAACTTATAACATAATCTCACGTCTATCTATCTATCTATGCTTGCGATACTTAGACTTCACGAGGTTTGAAAATTTTCAGAAAATCATGAAGTCAATTAGAAATATAGTCAACCGTTGCTGCCGCTCAATTGCTAGCCTGCTTCCTACAAAAGAAGAGCCTGCAGTATGCGGAGTAGGCAGATTTGGCATCGCTATTTTGGTGTAATGATGTTAAGTTTCACGAAGTGTCGTAATGGCAAACTTTCAAGTGATTTTGTCGAATAATCTCAAAGATATACCTGGTTTTCTAAAAACGTGTAAAAACCTCGTGACGCCGGTGGTTAGCATTTGCATATCACAAACGTCTAAATATCTCAAGAACGACGTGAGATATGAAAGAGCTCTAAGTTACATTTCGTTTCATAAACACTTTAAAGGCGCATCAGGCAGCCTGCACCCCGCACATCTAAGATCTATATAGTGTTGGTTTTACAGAGAAGGGAAACCGGAGAACGCGGAGAAAAAGCCTGGAAGCACGGGAGAGGCCAACTACAACAACTCTACTCACATGAGTTTCAAGCTCGAGGATCAACACGATGTTATTCCCGGATTGTTACCCATCCAAATAATAACTGCGTCCGATCGGGCTTAACTTCGGACTGGAGCTGTGTGTGGTAGCACCCTAACAGCACGCACCACCCGTACTTCAAAATAATACGTTTCATTGTATTTTATTAGTTTTGCTAGCTATATATCAAACTTTCGGTTAACAAAACGTTTATCGTATTTCGTGTATTATATTTCCAAATTTTGCCAATACAAGTGACGGCAAATTTGTGGTTTTATCATTGCGTTGTTTGCTTGGTAATAATCGTCTTTGGTTACCTTCGGTATGCGTAAAGATCTTGAGACGTCTTTTTTGAGAATGTATTTTCATTGGAAAATAATGCAAACTTTTCGTTTGTTTATGCGCTGTTTCGTAAGATTTGCGATGGAATCAGCCTCGCGCGCGGTAACTGCAGGTTTAAGCAAATTGGCACTATAACTTACTGCGCATGTCTACGACACTGATTTCCGCCAAATTGAAGAGTTAAATGTTTTAAAAGAAACCGTTAAGAAAAATAAAATTGCCGTCAAAGGAAAATTTAAACAGTTGGTCAGGAAAATAGCCCGGTTAACAGCAAATAGAAAGGTAAGGGGTCTAGGTAAGAAGCATTGGTGTTCTAAAGGCTGGAGAGCTGGTTCAAGTAAAATCATAGTCAATCGAGATATGGTCTGGAAACTCAGCTAAAGTCTTTGTTCTATCTTTTTGTTCGTCTTTATGCAATTTTGTGATCGGTGCACGGGCACTGAACTTATTGTATTTTAGTATAATGAAGCAGTCATCCAATAGAATCGTTTGGGTTTAATCGCTCAACCGTGTTGTATAAATATTAATAAACCTAAAACAAAGATTTGCACGGTGTAAGGTACGGTTCAACATCAAAACGTAGCTCATTATAGTCGCTTTGAAGTTTGCCGAATTTCCAGACCATTTCTCGATTGACTATGGTAAAATTAAGCAGAGATGGTACCAACATTGGCAAGAGACTATAAGCGTTATAAACATGTTAAATGAGAAGCACTGGCCATGAGTGAAAAATGGAATTACCTCAATTATAAGGGCAAAAGAAAGCTATGAAACATTATCAGCAATTAGCCTTTCAGATTTAATTAAAGAAATATAATTAAAGGAACAAATGAAAGAGATCGTGTTGATGATAATATTTATAACTATACCATGCAACTACCATGCAAAACTGTTTGCCTGCTTCGAAGACATTGATCCTATATAGTTATTAATTTTCTTATTAGGAACCAACGATCAACGTGGAAATATTAGTTGGAAAATGCTGTCGAAGTCTCGCAGGCATGAATCACAACGTTCCATCTGCAGCAGTGTAAGAATTAAAGAAGTTTGCAATACAATTATGAGTTATATGTTTAGGGACTTTTCAATGCACTGTATATTGGATACATTTTCAACCCTTAGTTGTATTAGTCTATTGCGTCAGTCTTAGTTCTATTAGTCAATTATCACACAGATTTTGCTGAAAACTTAACTAACATTATTAATATATATATTTTTTGTTTATAATTATAAACTGTGCAAAAAACATTTGGGTGGGATGGGTGGTGATTTTTTCACTTTACTCATGAGCTTACACGTAGCTTATTATGTACGGCTCTTGATCACAATGATTCCTATATAGATTTTCCCGCGAAAGGGGGTATTTTCATTGGTAATTTGGTAGACTATTCGTTGCCTTGTGTTTGGCACGTACGGAGTCATGTTGATCGGAAATACTGACCTCTATACCCGTCTGGGGTTTATTTGAGTTGTTGACAGCTGAAAAACTGACCTTTTCTTTACCCCTGCCAATTCACGAGGCCTTTACACAGCTTTACCTTTTTCTGTTTTTGTTTGGTCTTTATTTTTGGTTGGTTAGGGTTGGCTACGGTTAGGATTAACTATTATACACAACCGTTTTAAAACAGTAGAAAATTAGAAAAAAGTAGAGTGCTGCGTAGACAGTGTTTTGGATATATAGCTAAGTGAAAAAGTGGTGAACTGCCAAGATTTTTAGTGACGAAATACTGACGTTTCGAGTGGAGCCCTTCATCAGAGTAAGACAAGATGAAATAAAATAAATAGGGCTTATATATTAGCCTCCTTCGACAGACGTTCTAATGGCTCGCTTAATACTTCCCCCATGTACTAACGTCTGCTCATCCGAGAGCTACATTCCATTCCCTTTGTGTACATGGACCAATGAAATTACACCATTGTCGTGCTAAATAAAGCCGTCCTGGCTGCATGGTGTTGCTAAATAAAGTTAATATTTTGAAAAGTTTAGCGCATAGAACTTCACGATATTTACGAAGAATATTGTTTTGACTATGTTCTTGCTGTGGCCTATATGCAAACAAATAAGCGTGAATGTTAGAGAGCGTTAAGAAAAATTTAAGATTGTAAACAAAAGGTGTTTAGTGTCTTAATCGACTGCCGGGAGGGAGAAATGACAGGTCCAATATTCAAGGGGTTAGTCTATAGTAAAGCGGTAGGAAACAAAAACTTGAAAAGGAATGAAAGTGCATAAGCTAATAATAAAACCAAGCAAACTAAAATAACAAAAAACTTGTAGGAAATTAAATAAAGAAAAACGATCGTTTTACAATAAAAATTACAATATAAATTAAATAAAGAAAAACGTTCGTTTTTAGACCAAGAGGATGTGTGGTGCCAAGTTTAAAAACGAGACGCTTCTCTTGCCGTTTGCGGTTATCGTTATACCACCTGAGATGGGAAGGATCGCACAGACTTTCATGTCTGAAACCAAATTGTTGGAGCTGTTGAAATGGCGGGCTACAGGTTTGTCAACATCATTGTTCCTCACGGAACGAAGTTGTTCAGCAAACCTGTCTGAAAGGCGTCGCCCAGTTTTAAAACATATTCATATTGTAACGTTTAACTTCTATATCATATTTTGTGCAGGTCATTGTATCTGCAGATGTTATCTGTGAAGAATCTTCGTCAAATTCAGGTTAGTATTTTAATTTCAGTTGAACGAAGAACATCTTATGGGAAGCAAGGTTTTTAGACCCGTTCGCACTATATACGTAATATACCTATAGTAAGTGAAACCGCGACAAAATTTAAAACAATTGCTAACTACAAATTATATATTACAGATATGAGACTTATTGTCGATTTCTAAAAGATACATATAAATAAACGTTTAAAACTGGAGATAGATGTGATTTCTCTGAAATTCCAGTCTTTTGCGCACTTATGTAACCTTTGGGAGACCGAGCAACGTTTTATCTCTCAAGTCTCTGTCATGCAAATAGATCTAAATTTAAAAATGACTCTTAATTGGTCAGGGCAGTCCAAGTTGTGCAATATTTAAAAAATACTTATAAATCGTGAAAAAACGTCTCCTACTATTTAATGTCAGCAGCTTTAATTCATTGCGCATTTCTTGTGAGCATTTTCGCCTTCCTTGATGGAGAATTATTCTCAAAGCACGGTTCTGAAGTTTTTCGACCCGTTTTGTTTGAGTTGACCCATGTTTAATTATTAAATCTGAGCTTTCGGCCCGTGTACTAGGGTCATCTTCAGAGAAACTATACTATAACAGTAGTTTAGTATAGTTTCTCTGAAGACGACCCGGGTAGACGGGCCGCAAGCTCAGATTTAATAATTAAACATGGTGATAACAACAAAGTTTTTTTATTGATAGATTCCAATAGACGACTTTCATAATGGCTGCCATTTTAAATATTCTTTTATGTGCATATAAATTAGTCTTTACTCTACTAACTGTGGTCTTTACAACCTCGTTACGAAGCAAAATTCTTTTGAATTGCTGACATGCAAACGAGGCCATAAAGGCTAATTTAGATGCACATAAAGGAATATTTAAAATATTTAAATTAGCAGCCATTATGAAAGTCGTCTATATTATTCGCTCTTTTCAAATATAAGAGCTTGACGCGATCCTATGACCATAGATTTTGTTTTTTTTAACATTTGGTATCATCCTGTTCTTAGCCAACCATTCATGGTCCACTCGTTTAAGGTCTTGATTCATCTTTAACTGAGCTAGGTCAAGATCTGGATGAGAACAATGCGCTTCAATGTCGTCAGCGTAAAGTGATGGTCTGGAGGGAATTTGGATTAAATAGTAGACAAAACAGCGAAGGACCAAGCACTGAGCCTTGTTGGACACCAACCTGCAGAAATGACGTGAACCGTAACTCTAACTGTAAAAAAATATATAAACTCATATATAAAAACATATATACCAACCGTAACTCTAACCGTAAAAACATGATACCAACCTGCAGAAATGACGTCACGTAAACCGTAGCTCTAGCCGTAAAAACATATATATACGGGCGAACGGGGGAGAGGGGCTGAACATAACTTGCCGGACAAATGAAATATGAGGTCATAAATATGAGTTAAGGGGGTGTTTACATTAGGTCGACCTCAGTCTTATGGTTAGTTTCAAATATGACCGTCGTCAATGCAACTAATATTCATGCTAATATCGAGATTCCTGTTAATATTCTTACAACTTTTAGAAGGCTCGTTATAACCGAAGACGGTCGGACTTGAGTCAGGCGACCTGAAGTGTTCAGGTCGGTCTAGCAACCGACCGGAATTTAGGCCGCCGTAAACTGAATCTCAGGCCGGACCATGCATGTATAGACAAGCTACAGGAAAAACATTACATCCGAACTAAAACCAGTTCGACCTGAACTCGGGCCGGCCTCATGTAAACACCTGCTCCAGCGAAATATGTTAAAAACAAGAGCATTTTTAATTAATCACAGTAGTCTCTCACGAAGTATTACTGTATAATATTATATGAATGTCTGTGTCGTATTAGTGTTCACAAATTAGTCCGGAATCAAATGTTTTAAAATGTCGCTTCCCAAATATCTCTGACTACTTAAAAAGTGTGTTGCAAGATAGAAACACTTAAACGTCGCTACTGTTTTGGGTTCTGACAGGACGCCAGTGTAATTTTTTTTAAAAAGGGAGTATATTGGATATATGGTCGAATTGTTTAGTGATTTGGTAGGCGAAATTTTGAACCGCCGTTGTAGTTTGTGCAATTTTTTATCTGTCGTATTAGATCAAACGTTGCAACAATAGTACAACTGTAATTAATCAACTTCACTAACGTTTGCTGATCAAAGGCATGTTTAACGCGGTTAATCTGTCAGAGACGCGACACACAGGTTGATGGCTGTGTTTGTTATATGATCGTCAAAAGACATACATTTCGGAATAAAACGTCATAACTGCAAAGTCCTTAACTGTTAGCGAAGAAGCGATGTTTTCCCGCACCACTGAAGAAAAAAATGTTTCCCCCGTAGCCGCCCTTTTGTTCAGAAGTAAAATTAAATACTTCTCAATATCCTCTTAAAGATGTATATATTGTATGAAGTATAAAGTGGCAAATACCAGAAGGACCGATCCAATTGGTGAAACACTGACAACCACCAAGCTCTTGTATTAAAATCCCCCTTACGAAAATTCCACATGATTTCACACGTGTGATCACATGTGAAAACATGTGAAAAGATGTCACATGCAATCACATGTGAAACATAACATGTGAAAATATTTCACATTTGATCACACATGAATAGTAAAATATATTCACATGTATTTTAATGTGAAAACGTAACAGGTATAGAAATGTTCACACGTGATGCCATAACATACTGTAAAATGCACTAGTAAACTGAATTGAATCTTTTCAAAATGACATTTACGCCAAAATGCAAAAATATTGTAAAAAGCATTTATAAAACATTTCGACGCTATATTTATATAATTCAAGTTTTTATCAGCAATACTACCAGTAACAATCTACATGGATTATTTACCATCTATTGCAGGGCACAATGAAACAGTGAACGACATAGTCAAAGTTAATTACTGATTATAATTTAAAACAATATTACAGTAATTCTACATTCAGTCTACATCAGCCTGCTATAGATGTATATATACACAGCTCCTTTAAAAATGAGAAATGTTCCCCAAGTGCCTCACATATATTAGTAGCAGTTCCACAAGAGGTTTGAGAAACTAGAACATTTCTAACGTACTGCAGTATATCCTGCAGTATAAAGGGATGATTGAAAAAGACCGTCCCATTTTCAAGAACTACTCTAATCCCAATCCTAACCTAACCTTAATCCTAGCCTTAAACCTAACCCTAACCGTAGCTAACCCTAATCTAACCAAAAATAAAGACCAGGCAAAATTAAAACAGAAAGGTCCTATTAAGTCATCCCTTTTAAACATTTCATTGAAAAATATACCTCTGGATTGTATAATTCTTCAATTAAGCTTGTAGTTATGTGTCGCTTTGGGACGCGCTTTCTTTAGTCAATGAACGGCGACCAGATCATGATCACTATTAGAACTCCGCAAAACTTTGGCCTTCTGCACTTGTTTAAGATTTGAAGAAAGGACAATATCCAGGAGAGACTTTGAAACATCCGTCGTCTCGTAGGTGAAGTAATCAGTTGCCAAAGGTTGGGTCTCAAAAGTATATTATTCGACACTCGTAATTCACCATCTGATTCACCAAGTGTAAATGATATACCCCATTGCATCACCGTCATTACGCACATTATACCATATATACTGAACTCATGGCTAAGCTCACAGCAACGCGGCTTCTGTAGCTTAAACTCGATTAGAGCGCGGGTTCAATTCCAAGCCGAAAGGCTTTGAAGTTGCTTTTTTCTCTACTGCAGGTCCGGTAACATTACTTAAATCTATTAGCTTTGGTGTGGAGTAGATGACTTCACAGCGTATAACCGCTGGTGGGATTTTACGGTTCTAAGAATTTAATTTAATTTAATGGTCCGAATGCCTTGTTTTAGAACATATTTACACGAGAAAAAAAAATGAATTGTTTTTATTTTTATTACGTGTACCTGGTAGCCATTACTACCCATCAGACAGCTAATCATCATACTGCCCTTTAACCATTATTTTACTGAGCACAAAAAAACAGAACAATCACAAATTACTGATCATATATGACGCCCGTGCCTTCGGAATCCGATACGGCACCGATTAGCCTCCAATTTCGATACGAGCGAGGGAGCGAGCAACAAAATTGCCCCACTCTAATAATTCACTCTTATGGTTCGCATCTGCACGAGTTAAAAAAACATAAAATTCATCTATATCGATCCATATGTATCTATGCATCCTTTTATTCTTTTATTAACCCATGCCCTAGCCATCTACCATTGATATATTATTCATAGTTTTATTCATTGATTTTTCTGAATACTTAACCGAGATTAGCAATTAAACTTTAACTTCAGACGATGGTGTATCGAGTTCAACAATAAAGGATGAGAAGCCTAAAACTGAGGATGTGACTAACGAAACTCGCCTTTCCTCAAGAGAAATCGAGAGGGCGTCGCTAGTAATTTCAAGTCACTGGAATAAATTAGGAGGTTTATTAAATATTGACTACTACGAAAGAGAAAATCTACTCCATAGTCGCGATCATCCTGATATGACAGATAAAGCTGCGAAAATTTTACACGTGTACAACGAAAAATCTGACTTCACCAGAGAGGAGCTCGGGACGTGTTTGGAAGAAATGAAACTTCCTAAACTGAAAAACCAAATATTGAATGGAGAGCTTCGATATTTTACGGTGAGATTTTTTTTTCACTTTTATATAATAATTGTACGCTGATAGCGCTTACATATATACATAAATGACAGGATATATAAATTTCTTACGTTTGACTACTTATCATAGTCACTGTCTGGAAATTAAGTACTTTGTATGGTATGTGAAGGAAATTAATTACTGCAAAAGTAGCTTCTCAAAGTATAGCTTTTAAATGTAAAACGTGCATATATAACGGCACTCTACAAAATGTAGAAAAGTGCTCTTTTCGACTGGGAAGAAAGTGCCCCTTTGGCAGAAGCAACAACATTGTCGAACAACTAATAACTATTGGATAACATAATAGTGTATATATAGTAATTATATATATATAATATCATCAATACCACACAACGCTTTAAAGACCATAAGGTACTGTTAGAATCGGCTGTAATAATAGAAGGAAACTGGGTCCGCAGTAATTGGCTATGCTGTTGCGGTCACCCTGTCATTGCTTTATTACTGCATAGTGTAATCTATGTTAGGTTTCTTTTTTGTGTTTTTTTTCACAATGGTGAAGTTAATAAAAACGCGGTAGAAAAGGTGCCAAAATATTAGGCGCCTTTTTGGTGGTGCCCACCCACTTTTGAGGTGCTCCTCTACCCTTGCTGTGCATGCATGAACCAACTACATACCTATACACCACCCAAAATCCAAAAATGTTGTGATTGTTAATTGATCATGCTTGCTCAGTGATCTCAAACTTGTTAATATAAAGATATATACAAACTGAGACGGAGGTTTGGATATGTGAGGAAGAACATACATATATAAATGAACTTTAAGTCAATTTTCTCCTACAGTACGGGTTTGATTGAGATGCTATATATCTCAAATTCATGAATAATTCATGAGTTAATTAACCAATCAGAGTAGGCGAATTAATCAGGTGATTGCGGTTGGATACCCCGGTGAACCATGCCAACACAATACGCGTGACCTGGATATTAGATGAACAACGTTGTTCATCTAATATCTTAATTACGCATGCAAATAATCTTCAAAATTGTAAACTGCAATTTAAATTATAACTAATTACTATTGTGTTCAATTGAGATGCTATATGAACAACTCGAGCTCGTGTCCCACCGGGATATCCAAACACTCGAAAACAATTAACAAAAACACTCGCGCTTCGCGCTCGTGTTTTCATACATTGTTTTCTCGTGTTTGGATATCCCGGTGAAACACTCGCTCTCGTTGTTCATATATAACATCAAACACATGTTAGAGTGTTTCATCGCATATCCAAATACCTCGAAATGTATTAAAAAAGCTGGACAGCTTATTAATGTTATTACTCCGCCTCATGCCCGTAGGGTAGCGCGGAGGTTTAAAATGGCCGCGTCTGTTGCACAATTTCCTTGTGAATTGTGTACATCAAGTGACATCAATAGACATTTAGGGACTTTATAGTCTTGAGCAGTTCCATTAACCCCCATTAATTTTTCCACCTTGTGTATATTTCGTTGCCTGCAGGCGGAGTGAGGCGTCTTGTTTACTATAACTTTGCTTGTGAGCGGTCTCAACGCAGCTTTTTTGCATTCTGATCAGTTCCGGAGCTGTCTTTACAATATGATAAAGACCGGTCATTATGGAGTCACTGAAAGGATTTATAAAATTACGAAAAAATTGAATATTATAATAAAAACCTTAATAACCTTGTTTGGTCGGTCTTTATGGCAAAATTAACGTTCCCTTGTTTTTTTCGCACAGACCTCGCTCCTTCGTCGCTCGGCATGTACTGAAAGACCGCGGGCCAGGATAATTTTGCCGTAAAGACCGCCCCGCTCGGTCAAGAAGTATATTTAATGTCAAACATGGGGAAGAGTGTTTCATCACAATATCCAAAACACCTCGAAGTGAATTAAATGAACTGGGCTATACATACAACTTATTGAATGGTTTTACCAATAATACAGTCGGCTTTTTTACGAGTTTCGGATGTATATAATTTTTTTCTAAGCCCTGAAAGGGCGAGGAATAATGCGAGAAACGAGTAAAATGCCCGACATATTATCGGTTAAACCATTCAATGGGATATTTATTATAAGGCTGTTCAAACAAAATAGGCGCATCCGACATTTTACTTTGTACTTGCCATACAAAGCAGATTTTATCTCTTCTAAACCGGTTAAACTGGTGTAGTGTGCAATACGGCATTTAGTGTGTATATAACCTGGGTTTGACAATTTGACCCTCTCTTAACCTTATTAGGAAAAATGACGCCATTGTCATTTTATAATTAATGTAATTATGTGCTTTTGATCATTTTATGAAATTAGCGCAATATTTACAATTATTATTATTATTATAATATATGAAACCCGAGGAAGAGTGTTTCATCAGGATATCCAAACACCAAGAAGTTTGTTGAAAATTCCGGCGAAGCCAAGTTTTTTAAAAACATTGAGGTGTTTGGATATCCTGATGAAACACGCTGCCGATTGTTTCATATTAAATCTCAAACAAATCAGTATTTTAAGAGAAAATCGAGGTGAATGTTGGCTTAATTTATGTAAATCACATATTCAAACACCTCGAAGTAAATTAAATAAACTCGGCTATAATTAATATTATATATCAAACTCATTAATAATTCATGAGCCAAAAACAAAGGAAATCAGTACCGAGACGGGCAACTGAATACCTGGTCTTAATTAGCATAGGATTTTGACAATTTCCACCTCAAATTTCTCTTAAAATAATGATTCGTTCGAGATGTAATATCAAACACTCGAAAGAGTGTTCCATCCTCTATCCAGTCACCTCGAATTCGGTTAAAAAACTCGGCTATAGCCTCGTTTTTCAACCTACTTCTCGGGGACTAGTGGATATCGGATGAAACACTCTTTCTTGTGTTTGATCTATTACACCAAACACAAGGAAGAATGTTTCATCACATATCCAAACACTTCGGAAGCGAATTAAGTAAACTCGGCTACACTTAATGTTAGAATTGTATCCAAACATTTTGAAGTACTTATAAAAACTCGGCTTCGCTAGTTTTTTCAACACACTTCTCGGTGTTTGATGCAATATATCAAGAACGAGGAAAGCGTTCTTTATCACATATCGTTGAAACTGCGAGGTGTTTGGACATGCGATATTAGTTGTGATCCAGACTCGGGCCTTGGCTTCAGCTTGAACATGGGCGTTGCCCAAAACGTATATGGTATATTTAGCCCAGTTTACACGACAATCGTTTTAGGTACGGCACTCATTTTGGGTCTCTAAATTTTATTTCGGGCACCCCAAAATAAAGAACGGCACTTTTACATTTTGAGCCTTCTTGGCTGTTTTTAGGATATTATTTACATGTGTTTGGGTGCATTTGTATAACGTTCAGTTTTGATCCCGTAACTTACTATAAATAGTGCAATAAAAGTGGTGTGCGACATGCAGTGTTAAAATACGAATAAAAATACTGAAAGGTTGGTGTACTTCCTAAATACGGAATACGAGGTCTAATGTTTCTAGCGAATAACTTTCGTCAGAGAGTGAAACCTTTTCTCTGACGAAAGGCCTTCACTCGAAACGTTAAATCTCATATTCTATATTTCGGGAGTACACCAACAATTTTAATATTTCGATTTGTACTTACTATAATCCTGATTCTTTAATGTTTTACAATTTCCAGCGAAAGCTGGATTGTTACCTCGAATCCGATAATACAATGAATAAGAGTTTTTATAGCTTTGTACTATCAGACCACATTTTCCTTCTCTTTTTGACATTTTATGCCATGTTTTCCATCTTCATTACATAATTATTAAGTTATTGCGTAATTTGTTTTTGGTCCGCGGCCCCGATATATACCTACCTCAATTTCGACCCGCGTGTTGGTACCCGTATGTCTTTGGTACCAGTTTAATTCGTATTTACTCAACATAATTCAAGAGTGCCGTACCTATTTTTTAAGTACGCGGGCTAAAATCAGTCGTGTCAGTATTTTAAATCTTCCCAAAATCGTTGTCGTGTAAACAGGGCTTTAGAAGATAAAAATAAAAACTTATCCAGTTTTGATTTGATGTTGTGGCCTGGCTTTCCCACCGCTGCTCTGCCGGTTGTTGATTTTAAAGCAACTACTATCTGAATCAATTTTACAATCATCGATTACCAGGATTCGTGATAACAAGCTGCAATTTTTTAAATGAAATTATGGTGTAATTATGAATTTTGTCTCTGGTTATGTTCACATGTAACACAAGACATGCAATAAAAAATGAGACCAAAATTAGAGGGTTGTCCAATACTGTCGAATAGATTCCAATCGTACGATTCGTGAAATTCGTGGGTAATGCGTTAGGAGGTGAACATTTTGGGATATGTAGTGGTTAAAGTGTATCTGAGAGGATAAAAAAATTGTTGAGGCGGTAGTCGGAAAGTCCGTCCAATCGTCCGATTCGTCCGATCGTGACGGATCGTGAGATTGGTGAGGTTAACTAGTGTTATACTGCATGTGGCTTAGGCAGAAGAGGTACAGCGAAAAATCCGTCCAATCGTCCGATTCGTCCGATTTGTCCGATCGTGACGGATCGTGAGATTGGTGAGCTTGACTAGTGTTATATACTGCATGTGGCTTAGGTAGAAGAGGTACAGCGAAAAATCCGTCCAATCGTCCGATTCGTCCGATTTGTCCGATCGTGACGGATCGTGAGATTGGTGAGGTTAACTAGTGTTTATACTGCATGTGGCTTAGGTAGAAGAGGTACAGCGAAAATCCGTCCAATCGTCCGATTCGTCCGATTTGTCCGATCGTGACGGATCGTTAGATTGGTGAGGTTAACTAGTGTTATACTGCATGTGGCTTAGGTAGAAGAGGTACAGCGAAAAATCCGTCCAATCGTCCGATCGTGACGGATCGTGAGATTGGTGAGGTTAACTAGTGTTATACTGCATGTGGCTTAGGTAGAAGAGGTACAGCGAAAAATCCGTCCAATCGTCCGATTCGTCCGATTTGTCCGATCGTGACGGATCGTGAGATTGGTGAGCTTGACTAGTGTTATATACTGCATGTGGCTTAGGTAGAAGAGGTACAGCGAAAAATCCGTCCAATCGTCCGATTCGTCCGATTTGTCCGATCGTGACGGATCGTGAGATTGGTGAGGTTAACTAGTGTTGTACTGCATGTGGCTTAGGTAGAAGAGGTACAGCGAAAATCCGTCCAATCGTCCGATTCGTCCGATTTGTCCGATCGTGACGGATCGTTAGATTGGTGAGGTTAACTAGTGTTATACTGCATGTGGCTTAGGTAGAAGAGGTACAGCGAAAAATCCGTCCAATCGTCCGATTCGTCCGATTTGTCCGATCGTGACGGATCGTGAGATTGGTGAGGTTAACTAGTGTTATACTGCATGTGGCTTAGGTAGAAGAGGTACAGCGAAAATCCGTCCATTCGTCCGATCGTGACGGATCGTTAGATTGGTGAGGTTAACTAGTGTTATACTGCATGTGGCTTAGGTAGAAGAGGTACAGCAAAAAATCCGTCCAATCGTCCGATTCGTCCGATTTGTCCGATCGTGACGGATCGTGAGATTGGTGAGGTTGACTGAGGGCACACTACGAAGAGGTACAGCAAAAAATCCGTCCAATCGTCCGATTCGTCCGATTTGTCCGATCGTGACGGATGGTTAGATTGGTGAGGTTAACTAGTGTTATACTGCATGTGGCTTAGGTAGAAGAGGTACAGCGAAAAATCCGTCCAATCGTCCGATTCGTCCGATTTGTCCGATCGTGACGGATCGTGAGATTGGTGAGGTTGACTGAGGGCACACTGCGAAGAGGTACAGCGAAAAATCCGTCCGATTTGTCCGATCGTGACGGATCGTGAGATTGGTGAGGTTAACTGAGGGCACACTGCGAAGAGGTACAGCGAAAAATCCGTCCAATCGTCCGATTTGTCCGATCGTGACGGATCGTGAGATTGGTGAGGTTAACTAGTATTATACTGCATGTGGCTTAGGTAGAAGAGGTACAGCGAAAAATTCGTCTAATCGTCCGATTCGTCCGATCGTGACGAATCGTGAGATTGGTGAGGTTAACTGAGAGCACACTGCGAAGAGGTACAGCGAAACATCCGTCCAATCGTACGCCGATTCGTCCGATTTGTCCAATCGTGACGGATCGTGAGATTGGTGAGGTTAACTGAGGGCACACTGCGAGGAGGTACAGCGAAAAATCAGTTTTACGATTCTAGTATACCTTGGCCTGTTGGCCACTGGCGCTTTGTAGACATTTAATACGATGATAATATACATTGTCGGCGCACCACGCACATCCAGCCGCACGTGTTGCAACAATAGCAAGCACATTTATAGCAACAATATGTAAATAACGTCATGTCATGCCTTGCGGAGTCGGTGCTAGTGCATGGGCATCGTTGATATGTTTTGAAAATACTGTCAGACAAGACAAACAGACGTCTCTCTCAATTGCGAGACTCCGATTACACAATCATTTTCTTAATCAACTCCATCTAACGCAACAGCCAAGAACCGTAGAGTTAGTCTGTCGAGTTAGGATTCGAGTTAGGATTCGTTTTAAAAATCAGTAAATTCAACGCGCGTTGGCAATTGCCTGACTCCTGAATATACTCCTTGTTGCACTCGTGCTTGATGTGCTTTATTGCGTATAAGAAGCGTATCCGCGTTTGGCGCGGTGTTGAACGGCAACATCGTCAACCATGAAATTTGAAAATTGGCACCACTATTTTGCATTCAAAAGCGTTTAGGAATGTGAAAATTAAAAAATACAGATACAGATGGCTATAATATAATTTATATTGATCGTGGGCAACCGCCATAGAACAGCTAATCAAAGACAAAGGTCAAAGACTGGTATCGAAAATAATATATTCAAATTAGTGCCAGTACGGCGGAATTTTATTAATGCATTAAGTTCGATAAAAGCGGATGAACTTATTGTTTGAAAGTGACATCGAAGCACATGATATAAAGTTTTTATCGATCATATGCCGATTAAATTACACACTGTACTCATTAGATTCGACAGAATGAAATTTGAAACGCCATACTTTACCCATTGAGATTTACCTACAATATAGGCCGCTTCACTCAACTTTTCTGTTTACTTCAGCGGTATTAGATTAATCATTAAAATATTTCTTCCTGTTTTTGACCATGATTCTCTAATAGAATTGAAACACTGCACATCCTCATGGGATACGCGTTAAGTTGTCGCTAGAATATCTCGTGTACTTCACTCGCTATAGCTCAACAGGTACAGCAGCGGACCCGAATCCCGAAAGTGCCATTTCAAACCCTGCTGCACTCAATAACTATCAACAATACCACACACCTTATTTATTAAGCCTGGTTTCCATATGATCGCTTCGATCGCTGCGATCTATCAATTTTAAAACCGACGATCGTAGCGATCATATGGAAACCACACGCTCAGCGATACTGCGATCGCAGCGATCGCGGAGATAGAAAATGTTCTATCTCGGCGATCGCAGCGATTATATGGAAACACTGGTTCAGCGATCCTGGCGATCTCAGCGATCGGTATGTACTCCAGCGACATTCGGCTATATCTATAAATCACCTTACAGTAATAAGATTAAACGGTTCTTTCATTGTATACATAACGCAAATTTAGATGAATCAGTGAAACTAAAGCATTTTATGTAAATATTTTATGTAAATAGCTGTAAAAGAATTTTATCTGTCTTGAAGACGAAGCTGTGCCCGAAACTGAGGGACGAGAGTGTGAAAAGCTTCAAGCTCTTCTCTCGAAATATCTCGAAATATCTGTCGAACTCAAAAACGATGTTTTCTTAGCGCAAGTTCGTCCAAGATTTAAGGCAGTACTTTTAAAATGCAATCCGAACGAGTTCTTGTTATGGGAGGCCGATTATACGTTAGGATTTCTTTCATATCTTTCTGTGTAAAGACGCATACGAATATGCGGTGTCTAAAGTTATCGTCATTAAAAACCGGTGAACTTTACGGCAGTTTCGGTCGACGCGAATCTTTGCCACAAATCTCTCCTAACGGGGTAGGGTGGGTGGCAGCAATAAAAAATATAAATGTATACATGTGTCATATTCTCTTGCCGCCGGCAATATTTACAATGTGTGCTCAAAATAAATTCAAAATGGCGGATTTATAAGGGCAAAAAGTCGAACCTTTTAATTTTATCTGACTAAACACGCATTCAGTATTGTAGGTAAATCTCAATGTTCAAATTTCATTTTGTCGAATCTAATGAGTACAGTGTGTAATACTGGCAATAATTTGAATATGTTATTTTCGATACCAGTCTTTGACCTTTGATTAGCTGTTCTATGGCGGTTGCCCACGATCAATATAAATTATAGCCATCCGTATCTGTATTTTTTAATTTTCACATTCCTAAACGCTTTTGAATGCAAAATAGTGGTGCCAATTTCAAACTTCATAATAATAAATAATAATAATAAATGTCTTTATTTCATCACAAGATAAAAAATACATATCTTATGTTACATCATATTAGTAAACTAATTAATTTACAAGGATAGAACCTACAGTATACCTATTTACAAAGCTAAATATATTTAAAATTAGACAGTTAATATAAGAATTTTGAAACAATTTGTATTAATCTTTAGAAAGTTACTAGACTTATTTCTACATTCATGCTACAGTACTAAATTATATTTAAAAATTAGACGGTTAATATAAGAATTTTTGAAACGATCTGTATTAATCTTTGGAAAGTTACTAGATTTATTTAATAATATTTAATAATAACTTATTTGGCAATAAGTTCCTTAACGGGTGCTGTTCAATTTGCGCGACCTTGCTAAAAAGTTTTCTATCTTGCTTTTCTAACAGTTCCTGCACACTAATTTCCCTCGAAATATATTTATCACTTATTTACTGAGACCGGATGGAAACAGTGTGTTTTGTGGACCCGAGACCGCCGTTGTTGCCCGAGGCGAAGCCGAGGGCAACAACGGCGGTCGAGGGGCCACAAAACACACTGCTTTCCCGAGGTCTCAGTAAATAAGTGTTTTGTTATATAGTATATTAGTGTGAAAGTATGAATAATTCACCGGTTATTGGAGTGAACTTTGAAACCAAAACTAGATAAATGGAACCCCGTAAATGTTTAATAAAAAAAGACAACACTCAACAGTTAAATATTTATTACAACATTCTGAACTCAAAAGTGATAACATACACTAGAACACTGAACTATAAAATGAACTTTGGAACTTCACGGTTGACGCGCATGCGCACTGCACCCATTCTATTGTGGACCGGTCAATAAATGTTCTGTTATGGACCGGTTGCCTCGTGGCCAGGACAATATCCTGACCTGGGCCGCGTTAAATAAAATGGTTATCAATGTTAGGAAAACTAAAGACATGTGGATATGTTTTACCGACTCAATACCAGAACCACCGCCTGTTTTAATCAACGATGAAGTTGTCGAAAGAGTTGACGCCTTCAAGTTACTCGGGGTGTGGTTCCAAAACAATCTTAAATGGAACACTCACACTGAAGTGATTACACGAAAAGCTAATCGTTTGCTCTTTCTTTTAAGAGAATGTAGAAAATCCCATTTACCTTGTGAGGTTGGTCTTACTTTATTCTTGTCAAAAATTAGACCTATTGTAGAGTATGCTTCTCCTGTTTGGGGAGGCCTTCCAAGCTTCCTTGATAACGAAATTGCGAGGATACAGAAAAGAAGTCTGCGGATTCTTGGTTTGGATGGGGATATTCTTCCTGATTTAAGCGCCAGGAGAGTGGCCAGTACAAAACGCGAAGCTGAAAAATTAATGAATGACCTAAGTCATCCTTGTCGCAGTCTACTTCCTGAGCCTAATCACCATGAATATAACTTAAGAGGAAATAAACGCAACGGACGGATTTCTATATTTTCGGGAACCGAAAGACATAAATGTTCCTTTCTTGCTCGTGCTTGTGAACTTTTATAACTATTACTTCCGTCTTCTTAGTTAGTTTTTTTTTTAATAACATTCTTTTAAATTATCTATTCGAAAACTTTATAACCTTATCAAATTGTAAATCCATTGTATTTTTAACCAAAGATGGATCAATAAAAGATTTATTTATTTATTTAAACACGACGTTTTGCGGACCGGCACGTGATACGCTTTTGTCCAATCGGAAAACAGAAAAATTGAATTTTGACACTAACTATATAACAATTGCGTTTATAACATCTTCGCAAAAAGCATTCAATTTTTGTAAGTTCAGATTTAGAAGCACCATATACTGGAAGAGCATATGTAATATTTGGTAGTACTAAGGTAATAAATAAATGATCAATCTCTTTCTGATTATAGCCTTCCTTGCGTAATGATCTTAGGATGAAAAGGCACTTGTTAGCCTTTTTTAGTTTTTCATAAACATGAATTGTAAATCTGCTAACTTCTTGGAATGTGACTCCTAACATAACGATAGATTGCTTTTGAGGGATACCAGACACCAAAGGAAACATTTCAGTGCAACCTTTCTTCCGAATAATAAGCTCTTTACATTTAGTAGGATTACTCTTCATACAATTACGACTTGACCACTCCAAAAACTGTTGTACCATCTCGTCCGAAGTGTCATTGTCTTTCCAGACTGGAGATATAATATTGGAATCATCCGCATATTTAAATAACCCACACTCTGATGTTGATACAATCTCAAGATCATTGAGGAAGATGTTAAATAAATGTGGGCCACTCACTACCCTGAGTAGTTCCTTTATTAACTCGTATCCAGTCACTAATAAATCCATTGCTGACAACTCTCTGTTCTCTATCCTTTAGAAAGCTAAGATACCAATTGAATACGTATGGATTAAGACCGATTTGCCTCAGTTTCTCCGATAGTAAATTATGTTTTACACTGTCGAAAGCCTTACTGAAATCCATGGCAAAAATACGAACAGCTTTACATTCTGGATTATCAAGGTATTGATTAACAGTATGTTGAACCGCCACTAATGCATCAGTACAGCTACCACCTTCCCTGTATGCAAACTGAGATGCCTTCAAATGCTCTTCGATGCTATCCTTAGCATGCACTCTCATCTCAATCTTTTGAAAAGCTCTTGCTATAACAGGTGTTATATTTACTACCTCGATAATCATTATTCTCATTTGGTGTCTCAACTTTTGGCAGTGGATCGATGTTAGATCTTTTTCAAGAAACAGGCCCAAGTATGATTTTTAAAGTGACAGATTCCACACTCTCGTCAATACTGGAGTTAATAGCTCAGCATGATCCTTCCAAACAGTATACGGTATGGAATCTGGGCCCATAGCTGTCCTTTTGATATGTCGAAGAGAATTCCACACTTGCCATTCATTAACCGTTGGGATTTCTACATCGTCACCAATGTCCTGCGGTAGTGGATTTACATAGCTGTTATCTGTGCACACATTGCCAAAGTAAGTATTTAAGTCACGAAGTGAATTATGATCGAGAGAGGTAACAGCTCTCTGACGGCGCCGCGATATATTGTCCACTCTTTTCCACCAATCTCGTGTACCAACATCCTTTAAAGAGTTCGTTCTATTTTGGTTGATAACTGCTGAGATCCGTTTATTTAATACAATAAAACGATCTTTATTGTATCATGGTTGACGATGCTGCCGTTCAACACCGCGCCAAACGCGGATACTCTTCTTAGACGCAATAAAGCACAGCAAGCACGAGTGCAACAAGGAGTATATTCAGGAGTCAGGCAATTGAAACGCGCGTTGAATTTAATTTTAAAACGAATCGTAACTGGAATCCTAACTCGACGGACTAACTCTAGGGTTGTTGGCTGTTGCGTTATGGAGTTGATTGCGAAAATGATTGTGTAATGGGAGTCTCGCAATTGAGAGAGACGTCTGTGACTCGATAGTAACGACAATATTTTCAAAACATATCAACGATGCCCATGCACTAGCACCGACTCCGCAAGGCATGACATGGCGTTATTGTTGCTATAAATGTGCTTGGTGCGCGTACAATGTATATGATCATCTAGACTCCTCCGCAGGCATCTCTCTCATGCGGGAGGGAAAAATGGCGGGCGTAAAAAATTGCGGGCTGGGAAAAATGGCGGGAATGATCATCGTATTAAATGTCTACCTTTACCTGTTGGCCACTGGCGCTTTGTATACTAGAATCGTAAAACTAATACCTTGCGTGATTGTGTATATTCGCATCGTTCTTATTTTTAAAGGCACGTATATATCTCTATTTTGTTAAATATATGAATTTAAGAAAGTTGAATATAAAAGTTTTAAAATTGTTATGAACAATTGCTATTGGTTTCGATATCCCGATTTATTATTGAAGCATTCGATTGATGTGTTGCGTGCTTGTGAGTTTGCATGTTCAATTCGCGTTTATCGGTTTGCGTAATTTACATCTTTATATGTTGAACATTCTAAATGTAATACAGTGAAAAGCATTGTATACTTCTGGTTACTAAATAAAGACAGTTTAAGATCAAAATATTGCGCGTCTTACTTTAAACATTAAAATATAAGACCGCCTGTAGTGAAATTTAACTGCTTTTGGTCACACCAAGGATTAGTTTTGAGATTCTAATACCTTGAGGTGTAAGCCTCTTGAAACGCCAACCTGCGTTTCTGCCCACAGAGAGTGCGTGCAGGCTATTCAAATCTTCGTCGCTAACGTTGTTGCGCCGTGGTGCGATGTTACGGAAAACTAAAATCCTACCTGCAGCAGACGGTCGCGTTGGGGGAGGGAAATTCAACCCGGCTGGAGAAAAAAAGTATTAGACTAATACCTTTAATACCTTAGCGCGCCGCCCCGGTCCCCTAGTAATAAGTAAATTTCTTGTAGGAGGTAGGAGGGCATAGGGAAGAGGTTTTCGACAGTGGGGGGCTGCTAAATTGATAAAAAGCGCAGTACTAAGTGTAAGAGGGAGGATTGTAAAACATGCGAAAGGAATATTTACTTTTATAGAAGTAGAATCTTCAGTTAAAAAGTGTTAGAAGTGGTAGGGTTGCAATGGCTTTCGTCTAATAAACTTTAATTTCACAATAACCTATCTCGTTTCACTATCTTTTTGGTGGTAACGGCCGCCCATAAAAGTGGCGTGTTAATAGTGATGTTGTGGTTTTTCATGCGTAGCTGGGAAAGGTGTAATTAGTTACATTTGAGAAACAGAACGAGTTGATGGGGCGTATTTAGCGTTGGGCAAAGTGAGTGTAAAATATTTGAAGGAAAGGTGTCGGATTTTCATGAGACGATATAGAAGTAGGCAACGTGGGGCGGTATGGATAAGATTGCGAAGGTTTATTGTGATAGGTATTTTAAGGTTAGACTACATTTGGTGACTTGAAGATAAATTTCGTCAGGAAATAAAATGTCGTTAAAGAATTTGTTCGATTCGGAGATGCAGAATTACAGGAAGGAAGAAGTAGTTAAAGAGAGAAGAGAATTAATGGGATTATTGGACGGAGATTTGTTTCACCGGGTTCGCGTTTGGCCGGCCGCATGGTGGATGCAGAAGGCTTTCTAGGCAAAGGCGATCTGCGATGAAGAAACTTTTAAAGTAACATTGTTTTTATTGGAATAGCTGGGCGCCTAATGTAATTGGAAAGTAGGTGATGTTGTCAGTGTAGTGGAGTAAATGTTGGGAAAGAAAAGAAAAGAGCAAGGCAAATAGATTTTATCGTCGAAAATTTGAAAAGGAAGAAAGTGACAAGTGGTTTTATTTGCCGACATGTTAATTTTCGCACTTAAAGGCAAATGGTATTGAATAGTCAAGGGGAAATTGATGATATGTTATGTAAATGTATGAAAGCAAAGTATATAATGGCATTTGGGAATGGATAGTTTTTATGAGTTTTGGATGTTTTGAAAAGGCATGTAATTATTGCGTTCGACGAAGGAGAACGCATTCTAATCTTGCATGTCATGGGTTACTGTGCTTTACAGCTAAAAGAAATCAAGATAAAACTTTACCTTTTTTAATAAATTACCGGAGTAAATAATGGAAAGCGTATGCGTATGTTGATCTGAAATCCTTAGAGTTTTCGACTTATATACGTATATACGATCATTTTAACACAGTGACGTACGAATGCTATTTTATCTTGGTTCTCATGTTTCAACTTTGATTTTTGTTGCTCATACCCCAATACATAATATAAGACTAGGAGTGGAGTCTTGCTGCCTCGGGACTGACACAGGAGCAGTGGGTACGAGGTCGGGCCAAATCGAACATCACGTTCATAATATTTGCTGAATTGAACGACTTATCTGGCGGTCATATTTCAAATCGTACAAACGAACGGGATTACCTTTCTAATATTAAAATAGCATACGTAAATCATGCGGGATCCGATGTCACAGTTGTCAAAAACATTGAGGTTATCATGTCTCCTTCGCTAGTATCGTTTGTTGCCGTGTTCCACTCGATAACAATCTAAACCATGTATCAAGGCGATCATATAGCACATTATAGCCTTCTAATATTAAAATAACATACGCTAATGATATGGCGCGTTTATAATGTCAAAATTCAGTATGACCATTTGAACGCCATACATCCAATTCGAACAACATTTACTCCAAACGAGCAAGCCTCGCGAAGTTGTAAATTTTCCATTCAAGCGATACTTTTGGAAAATCGAACTTGACGTTTGTAATATTTCTGAATTGAACTTAAGACGCTGTAATATATTTATTAGCTTTATTTATTTTCATAATTCGTTACAGCATAATTTTATGTTTATAAACCAATCTTCATTCACCACTTGCTCGTCCACATGCGTCGAATGGACTTACTACAATCTTTGATCACTTGTAGTTATAAGTAATACCGTACCATGACTTGAAGTTTATAATAAAGCGCTTGTGAAAGTAATTAGGGATGAGCAGATAATCGGAAATTAATCGATAGAAGCCGATAACCGACAACATTCAGGCTGATCGGTTATCGGCCGATCGCGTCAACATATATCGGCATATATCGGCGGTCCCGATATAAATATCATTATCGCTTTTCTACTTGTGACATTTCCTTTTGTTTGTCAAGAAAAACGCGACGGATATATTCTTCCACAATGAATTTGATGTGGCGCATGACATATTTCTCGTTATAGGTGAGACATTTTTTTTGAGTTGCGACTTCCGTCATTCGTAGTTACCGACACATCTTTTCCCAATAATATACAATATCTTCCAGAAGTAGAACGTTGCAAGTGTATTTTCATTCTGGAAAATTTAGAATGTTGTTTTTTTCTTTCTAAAATTACGCGATTGTAGTTGAACGCATTTTAAAAGCCAGAGACATGTGAGCAACAGTCTCAAATAGTCAGATTGCATTGACACCCAGCTCATCCGCCCTTCGAACCGACGCAAACATAAAGCCTAATGCGAAGTGAAGTTTGGCGCAAATTCAACTGTTAAGAATTTATAACCAGCGATAAATCGGTCGATCAGATAGTAAATCGTATCGAAATTTATGGGATCGGTAAATGATCGGCTCATGGCACTAAAAGTGATGAATATTAATTGATGATGATATATTGGCAATGCTGCGTGGTTTATAAATAGAACGAAGCAATAACATATATGATAGTGATATGTTGGGAATAAGTGATAAAAATATGTTGGCAATAAGTGATATATGCATATTAGATGTGCAGGTTGTTGTTGTCTTGAGAAAGACTGTTGTTGGTGACTAGGGGTTTCCACAAGTTGCTCGGCAACTTTTTGGCAACTTTTCGTTCTATGAGCAACTTTTTTTTAACCGGCAACTTTTGTAACTTCGAGCAACTTTTCCTAAATTTGACATTTGTTTAGCGATTTTGAGTTTTTCACAACGTTTACTTTCATTTTGTGTTGAAATATGGTAAACCATATTAGGATAATAATAAACAATTTTAGCTCTCCAAGACCAAGTCCAGTCAATCTCAATATCTCTTTATCGGTATTTAATACTCGGTAATTTTAGCCGCTAGGGGAATTAATACCGGAGTTATTTGCACTTTTGGCTTCTCAAAATTCAAAATGGCCGACATATTTACACAAAAGTTGGTATTTGACATTATCATAATTGTTTTAAGTTTTGAAGTAATATATTAAAAAATTGTTTCATCAAGACACATTATATTATGTACAGACAAGTGCATTGCATTTTTTTATAAAGACACATATTTATATGATTACTCTAAACATCATCACCAGGTATGTATCGACTCTTGCTCAAAATAGCAGCACTTGGCAGCGCAATTAAAGTAGCAACTTTTGAGCAACTTTCTTGAAAACTAGCAACTTTTTGAGAAAAATGGGCAACTTTTAGGCAACTTTTCTTCTTTTTTTGAGCAACTATTATCAGAATTTCGAGCAACTTGTGGAAACCCCTATTGGTGACTGACGTTTCGACGGCCTCAGCGGCGGTCATCAGAGTCTAGGATGACTCTGAAGATGACCGCCGCTGAGGCACGCTTGCGACGTGGTTTATAAATAGAACGAAGCAATAACATATATGATAGTGATATGTTGGCAATAAGTGATATATGTATATGTTGCTTCGTGGTTTATAAATAGAACGAAGCAATAACACATGATAGTGATGTAATGTTAGGAGTATATGCAGCGTAACCATGTAAACGTCACCAATTTCACGATTCGTCACGATCGGACAAATCGGACGAATCGGACGATTGGACGGACTTTTCCCTGTACCTCTTCTACCTAAGTCACATGCAGCGTAACCATGTTAACGTCACCAATTTCACGATTCGTCACGATCGGACAAATCGGACTATTGGACTGACGAATCTGCCCTTACTTCCTACTCTCCTTACTTCCTACTCAGCATCATGCGGTATCAAGTTACGGTTTCACGAATCGTACGAATCGTACGATTGGAATCTATTCGACAGTATTGGACATGTATGCAAAATTAAGGCTAAAACAGACTAATTAGCAGGGTATTTTGCTATACTGTAGCTTATCCAATTTTCTTTCCAAACTCTGTTTGTCTCCATATGTATGAAAAACAATACGCGATGAGTCCAGTTTCAGTTCTGAGTTATTAATCAGAAATCAAAATCGCCGAAAAGGCATATCTGGGCCTTGCGAAATTAAAATGTTTCTTGGGGAGCACTTGTCGCAAACAACGTTAACGGGAACCTACAACTTACTGAAAATTCCCATATATTAATTTCGGCCCCGGCATCACAAACTTTCTGGCTACGCCACTGTGTGATAAAGAACTCTTACGAGTTGTTGATATAGCTTCTCATGGAAAATCAGTATTTTAAATCTTCCCTGTCCCGGGGAGGTGGCAGGTTACGAACAGGAAAAATAGCCAAAATATGTCCTTTTTAACAATAAATCTACGTAGGAAAAACATTCGAATCTGATATTACAGACCTTAAACAATAAATATTATTCAAAACTTCAAAAACTTTTAATTTTTTGGGTTAATATTAACGCCCAAATAAAACGACTTTGGGTTATCTGGGCGGACGGTGTATTTTGCGGAAGGACGGAATGATTAATACTTCTTGAATATATAGATGATGTCCTCCCGCGGATCCCGGTCAAGCGGGACAAATTCGGTGAGTCGCGGAGGAGGTTGCGTATATACTGGGACGGTGGCGGGGATGCCGCATGCCACATGGGTTGACGATGTCTGCAGGCGAGGTGGAGTCGAGGTCAGTGGTACTGAGGAAGCTTTACAGCGGGTCGGCCTCGTCCACTCGGTAGGACTGGAAGGTTCGAAGGTTGGTGAAGGTGCCTCGGTGGGTGACTGTGTAGGACGAGCTATCTGCTACGCCGCTGTCGGACTGTACGTTGGGTGGACGACGAGGAAACGGGTCGGAAGGTGAACTCGGTGTCAGGACGTCTTCGTTGGAGGGTCGGACCAACATCGGAAATGCTCGGCCCATCTTTGAAAGTCGTCGGAACATCATCGAAAGTTGTCGGAACGACTTCGGAGGTGGCCGGAAGGTGGCCGGAATGCTCTCGGTAGTTGTCGGGAGGTGGTCGGAAGGTCTTCCTAGGCCCGAAGCGGTCGGGATCTGTCGGAGGGTCGTCCGTATCCATCGACGTATTTCGCTGCTGGGGGTCGAATATCAATGGTGGGTAGTCAGCGGCGGCTTCCTCTTTGGCGGCTCCATATTCAAGAAGTATTAATCACTCCGCCATTCCGCAAAATACACCGTCCGGTTAATTATGTGGGTTATCAAACGCTCCACTAAAACGGACGCTAGTCAGCCTAATCTTATATCCGAGACTCCCTTAGAATGCAGCAAGTAAAAAAGGAAGTACTCTACTTCTCCCATTCTACTTTGATGAGTCAGCAAATACTCTCAATTTTATATTTAGAATTATTTGGAATTTTATTATTTGAAAAAAAAATTAATGACGATATATCATGAGAAAAAAGTTGTTATTCGTGATGATGACCAACTCCCCCTGTTCTGAGAATGACTTTCCCACGATCTCGCTTACAGTTTACAATTGAAGATTACGAAGTACAGGTAGGTTGAATAATAACATTTATTATATGTCTTGCGAGTCCGAACTGGCGTATTTGAACGCTGATTGGCTAACGTGCGGGTCCGTACTTTACCGTACGGACTCGGTGTACGGACCCGCACGGTATTACTCGATTAAAAAATGTTAAAAAAAATTTCTTAAAATAAAATAATTATATTATTTTCAAAATGTTTTCCCTTTTGGTTGTTTTGTTGTCAATTATATCGAATCGCGACTGTGAGACCGCTCCGCTCGCGCTGACGTGGAGGAAGACGTACTGTACACGATAATGTTTTCTCTAAATTATTTCTCGTTGTAGTCGAGACATATAATAAATTCCTTATTAACCTCACAAGCTCGGTCCGTACGGGAAAATATTTTGCTTTCGATCTTTTGAGTACAGACCTCGCCCTTCGTGCTCGGTCTGTACTCAAAAGATCTCAAGCAAAATATTTTCCCGTACGGACCTCGCGCTCGGTTAATAAGTACTTTTTTATTATTAATTTTATTTTAAAAGATATTTTTATGTTGAAGTACATATATATTATAGGTTGCTGTTTGTAAATGTAAAGTATGTTGAGCTGTAAGGTCTGTAATATCAGATTCGAATGTTTTTCCTACGTAGATTTATTGTTAAAAAGGACATATTTTGGTAATTCGGTTCGTAACCTGCCACCTCCCTCTACCCGCTTATACCTGCGACCTGCGACCCGACACCTGCGACACGTGTTTTAGCCCCGCCGGTCGTATTAGACACGTGTTTCACTCGTGTTCACTCGTGTTCCATTCGTGTTCACTCGTGTTCCATTCGTGTTCACTCGTGTTCACTCGTGTTCCATTCGTGTTCACTCGTGTTCATTCGTGTTCACTCGTGTTCACTCGTGTTCACTCGTGTTCTGACTCGTGTGGAGTTTTAGATCAGATCCTACGCAAGCGTGCAAGATGGGCTTTCCTATAAAAATGAAAGTTTTTCAACCTAATTTATGATAATTTATATTAACATAATAATCGTTGTTTGGAAAATTAGTACGGTAGTATATGGTTATTTCCAGAGATATCAATAGAACAACGAGGTGGTTCAATTTTGGATGTTTTTCAGCCTGACAGGAAAAAGAGAAAATTGAGAAGAAAGTTAGGTTAGTTTATGCAAGTTGTCTTTGCCACATATCAAACCTCCATCAGACCTCATTTCATTTGTTTATCTTTATGAATTATTAATGATTTGAGAATGTGATCAAACACGTACTATCAAAAAACTGTCCAGAGCTAAAAGGCACTTTTACTTATTGTCCATTCCTGAAATGTATTGGCCAAGGTGCTAAATGACCAGTCCTTAGCAACACTTGTCTAGCAACGGAGATACGCCTGAACACCCATAAAGAACTTGGCAGCAAAACCTTACAGTTAACTGCGTTATATTTATTGCGTTAACATGATTTACATACGCATAGCCAAAGTGATGCCGCCACAAAAGAGAAGGCCCTGGCCGGGCACATATATTCCGTGATTTGTGTAAATTTCGCGCGGTCTGAAATTGTGCGGTTCTGAAATTGTATATCAATCGTGTAAAGATTGCTCGTTTGGAACATGCAAGGTATAATGTCGGTAGAATTATTCAGAAATACTTCCTGGGATAATCTTATTTATCGAAACAAACTTGTTTATTTATCTTTATGAATTTTTTTTATTGCGTTCGCCACAAAATTAAAATTACACACAAATAACAAGGCAACGAGAAATAAAAAAAATAAAATAAAAGTGACAGGTGGCTGGGAGAGAAAAACAGGGCTTTCGCCCCAATTGACATTTTCCCCCAAACAAGTTAAGAAATAGTAAAATACTATATTACAAGTAAAAACATTTTTAAAGAAAGTAAAACACTGGACTAATAACACTAAGTAAATAACTAATTATAAAAGAGAAACATTTGACTATGGTGGCTGGTAAGATGAGAGATTATCCTTGTAGTAACACTTTAACTTATGTTTGAATTGAATAATACTAATGCAGCACTTGAGTAGACTAGGTAGGCTATTCCACAGGTTGATGGTTCGCGGAAAAAAAAGAATATCTAAAATAATTTTGCTGTGGGTGGTCAGAGACTCAGAGAATGATAATTATTAAAGTCAAATTTTCTAGTGTTGTGAGAAGAGCGAGTAGGTGTAAAGTATTTATCGAGGTTGACATTGATTAGACCATTTCTATATTTAAAAAGTAGTACAATGTCAGACTGATCACGTCCAAAGTCAAGGGGAAGTAAGTCTAGTGAAGTGAGTCTTTTTCTATGAGGGATAGTTAAGTATGAACTTTGTGGCACGACGTTGGACATTTTCAATCAGTCGGCGGTATTTTATTAATTATTTAATTATTAATTATTTAATTATATATTTAATTATTAATTAATTATTTAATTATTAATGATTTGAGAATGTGATCAAATACGTAGTATTTGTCATGTTTGATATATTACTTAACTGAGAGTGGAAAAACTTTTATCTTTAGACGACCACGGATTGAGTTGGTCAAAAAATTATGAGAGGTTCGAGTCTGATCATGTGACCAACGACAGTCGTATTTCCCCGAGAGAGGTTGTGAAGCTGTTTCAAGATATTTCAAGAAAATGGTGTTCATTTGGAAGCTTATTAAATCTTGGCACGAGTGTATTGACAATTATCTTACGTATAAGTCCCAGTTATCCTAATGTAACATTGTACAGTTTCCATATGGATTATAGCACATATATAGACACGAATTAATTTGAAACAAACACGAGCACAAACATATAGGCACAAAAGAAGTTTTTAAAAAAAAAACATAAAAATGAGCAATCACACGAATTGCATTCACTGCATGCTCATATAGACATTGCAAAATATGAGCTTCACCATAACAAAAATATTAATAGGAGATTAACCGGCGAAAGCGTGCTGTATATAAAAAATAATCCATATAATAATACGCTCGATCCTGTGTCTGTGTGTAACACTATTTCCCAGGCTCTCTCCCACCGTGGAAGTTCCACAGGGTCCTGTTAGTTTATAATAATATCGAAGACCTTACTATTTTACGGATAAAATGTTCACACAATTTCCAAACAAATATCAAAAAAGTAGTAATAATAATAATAATAATAATAATAATAATAATAATAATGAATATTTTGAATGGAGTTTGGAATGGAGTTTGGTATTAATAAATGTGCCATCCTAGTAATGAAGCAGGGGCAACATTTACTAAGTGAAGGTATCAAACTCCCTGACGACCAACAACAAATCAAGGAAGTTGAAACTGATAAGGGATATAAGTATTTGGGGATTTTGGAGGCAGATGGAATAAAAGATGAGGATATGAAAGAAAAGAACATGAAAGAATATTACCGACGAGTCAGGAAAATACTGAAGTCCAAACTTAATGGAACAAATAGCATCACTGCCATAAATTCAAGAGCTGTTTCTATTGTCAGGTACGGTGCAGGAGTTATTAAGTGGACAAAGGAAGAACTTCGAAAGATGGATAGGAAAACAAGAAAATTGCTAACAGTGTATAGAGCCTTCCATCCCCAGGGCGATGTTGATCGGCTTTACTTCAAAAGAAGTCAAAGAGGTATAGAGGGCTAATTAGTGTGGAGGATTGTGTAAATGTTGAAGTAAATAGCTTGCGAATGTATGTTGAATGTAGTGATGAGAAACTATTGATAGCAGTAGGAAAGGAGGAGATGTTAGATGGAGGGAAAGAGAAAAAGGAGATCCAAAATTCTAGACGAGATAAGTGTACAGGAAAGAATCTACATGGGAAATTCTACACAAGTACAGAGAAGGGTAGAGATAGTAAGACCTGGGATTGGTTAAAAAGAGGAAACCTGAAGAAAGAAACAGAAGGAATGCTGATGGCGGCACAAGATACATCACGAACTAGGTACATCAGGAAAGTGATTGACAAAGAAGATATATCGGCTGCTTGTAGGTTATGTGGAGAGCGTGATGAGACAATAGCACATATTGCTTCGGAATGTAAGATGTTAGCCCAAAAGCAGTATAAGAATTGGAGACACGACAAAATTGCTCAGGTGATCCATTGGGAGTTATGTAAGAAATACAAGCTGGAGCATGCGGAAAAGTGGTACGAGCATAAGCCAGAAAGTGTCACTGAAACTGCTGTGGGATATGAAAATCCAAACTGATAATAAGATAGAACATTCCCGGCCAGATATACTAGTACTAAATAGATGTTGCATGCCCATTTGATACAAGAGTTCTGCAGAAAGAAAAGGAAAAAGTAGAAAAGTATCAAGATCTAAAAAGAGAAATTAAGTAACAATTGTACCCATTATTATTGGAACACTCGGAACAGTAAGCAAAGGAGGGTTCGACATTAGAATTGACTTCCAGATACTTCAAAAAGCTTGTTTGTTGGGAACTGCAAGAATATTGAGACATGTGCTAGACACCTATAAGGGTGCGGGATGTACCTTGATGTTTAGCAATGAAATCCAGCTATAAGATAATGAGCTGTGCGAAAACTGAAAATAATAATAATAATAATAATAATGATAATAATAATAATAATAATAATAATGACGTATTAGGAGCATTATACAATAGTCTCAATGCTCTTACAACAATATTTTCCTAATGTTACTTATAAAACTAATTACAGTTTAATTATAAGATAAAGCCTACTACATATATTACCACTATGAACAAAAACTATTAATTTTAAAAAGAAAAGTCTTAAGTGCTGACTTAAAACTACTTAAAGTATCGATGCTTCTAATTTCCTGTGGTAATGAATTCCACATTTTTGGTACGGCAACTGAGAATGACCTGTCTCCATGAGTCACCGTTTTGGATTTAATCCCAGTAGAATTAAACTATGTGCGGACACGCACACAAAAAGGTTGATAATAAAGACCTATTAACCGAGTGTGAGATTTGTACGGAAAAGTATTTGCATGAGGTTTTCGTACAGACCGAGCGAAGAAGGAGCGAGGTTTGTGCGATAAAATCAAAGGCAAATACTTTCCTGTACAGAGCGAGCAAACGAGGTTAATAAAGTATTTATTATATGGCTTTTGGTTAATTTTCTTCTCTGTTTTAACGCTGATTTCGTCTTCAACTTCTTCAGATGCTGTCTTTACCTTACCTCTTCACTACTCAATAAAGTTGTCTTTTAGCTCTCTTTTATTTTCATTCAAATAAACTCACAAATTTTCCTGCCAAAACATAGTGATCCGGAAAAAGGGAAATGCCCTCCTATAGGCTGGGAGGACAATACGCTTTCTTATTATATAGCGTGGCTCGGTCTTAACGCAGATTTTCTGCAATCTGATTGGTTCCTGAGCGGTCTTTACAACCCGGTAAAGACCGGTCATTACGGAACCACTGAACATATTTAAAAAAATTACGGAAAAATTGAGTAAATGTGAGAAATGTAAAAGAGCCATATAATTATAAGTAATACCATGATTTACTCGGTTTCTTTTGTTCTCGCAGGGAAATTTAATCGCCTTAAATTCCCCACGTTTATTTGTTTGAAAACTACTCATGCATACAAATTAGGGAAAATTTCTAATTTTTCCTCATTCCTATGATATGCATGAGGGAAATTTAGTAGAACACAAAGGATTTCTTTGTCTTCTAATTTTCCCTCATTCAAATGCACGGGAAATTTAGTAGACAAAAACTCTGTCTCCAACCACGGGCTGGATAAGGTTCTCAAAGTTATCCTCGGTGATCAAATATTACAAACTAATACCATGACTTGAGGGAAATTAGCGATTAAATTGCCCTTCGCCCCGACAAGTCATGGTATTAGTTTGTAATATTATGATCGCCGAGGATAACTTTGAGAACCTTATCCAGCCCTTGGTTGGAGACAGAGTTTTTGTCTACTAAATTTCCCGTGCATTTGAATGAGGGAAAATTAGAAGACAAAGAAATCCTTTGTGTTCTACTAAATTTCCCTCATGCATATCATAGGAATGAGGAAAAATTAGAAATTTTCGCTAATTTGTATGCGTAGTTTTCAAACAAAAATTTAGCGATTAAATTTCCCTGCGAAAACAAAAGAAACCGAGTAAATCATGGTATTATATATATAAACCTTATTAACCTCGTTCGGTCGGTCTTTACGGCAAAATTATCCTGCCCTTGGTCTTTTCGCACAGGCCTTGCTCCTGTACTGAGAGACCGCAGACAGGATAATTTTGTCGTAAACACCTCCCACTATGTCAAGTGTTTATTCCGGACCTCTCATTAACCAATCAGCGTGCGTCATTTGGCGTACAGACCTGAAAAGGATCTCAGCCGTTTGCAATTTGCGGAAATTTTTAGTGGGAATTCAAAATAGCGCTTTTTGGCCATGTTTAAAGAGAGATATGTCGGAAACGAATACCAAATCAAAAACTATAAAATAACTTATGTGACGTAATTTGCTCTCGTATTCTGTTGTGTGGTTATCATCAAGGCGAGTAATAAGCTAGCCCCGGATTGGGTATAGTCTGCACACAGGCTAGTAACATGCATATTGTGTTTGTGTTTTTAAATTAATCAGACGTAGAAAATGGAATTTCACTTCATCACATTCCTGAAACTACATGTGTTACGTCCCAGGCCTCTTTCGGCTTTTTCGTTGCTCGGTCCCGTACACTGTCAAGTTTTGTGATTGGTTGATTAAAACAATAGAATCAACCACAAAGAAACCAATGACTAACCCTATCCACTTTTGTTCACGTAGCCAATCACAAAACATGTTCATTTTAGTTAGGTACTTGCTGGTTTTTTTTTGCAAATATCAATGTTTAAAGAGAGAGTAGCAGAGAAGGGCCAATTCTGCCACAAGTTGCTGACTCAGCAAAAATCCAGCCGATTCGCACGTTGTAAACAATACATTATCTTAGCATTATAACCAATAAGTTATTGGATTATAACCAACCCCAAAACAACAAAGGTCCTAACCCCCAGGCTAGCGAGTAATCTAACCCTAACCCCCCGTCCGTATTTTCGCTGTCCCTAACCAGCTTAGTAGACTAGTGAGAGAGACTATGAATGTGGGACTATTAATGACTTACACGCATGCGCTTATAATTGTACTATAATCCAATAACTTATTGGTTATAATGCTAAGATAATGCCAATAATTTATTGCTTACAACGTGCGGAATGGTGAAAAATCAGCTCTCCCAACCGATCGCCTCCTTTCTGAGCCGGCGATCCTCTGTCAGCAGCCACGCCCACCTGTCAATAAAACTCTGGCGCCAGAGACCACGCCCACCTGTCAATCAAACCCCTCATAAATTTAGACTGATTCAACACCAGTAGAAATGAGCCCATTGTCAGCGGTCCCACTTTGTCCAATGGCCAACGTGTGCACGCCATCGGGGAGAATGTGTCCCTTGTCGTCGTTTCCACTCAGCCCAACCTTGTTCACCTCGTCTGTGTAGATCTCATGCTTCCTGCTTCGAAAGGTGTTCATGCTACTCAACTAGGTCTCCCCACTCTCCAGACACCACTTATAGTCCTCAAAGGTTATCCACTTCTCCACGACGTACTTTTTCACTCCTTTGTACTTTTTGAGAGTTTCTTTCGAACGGTCTTACAGCTGTACAGCTTTGCTCTCAGTCCGACTAACTCCAATACCTACTTTCCCATGAACTTGTACTTACCAGGACTTTCTTGTTGCGAGGGGTGTCTATCCCATACCTAGACATGTCGAATTTCTCCACGTCGCCGGAAATGTCCTTCTAAAAGTCCTTGGTCTTGATATCGTACATCAAGCTGTCGCTGTCGGTGAAGAGCAACTGGGCGTTCTCTCCATACTTTGGCTTGACGTACACGCAGTGAAAGTCGTATACGGTGGTCTTGCTCAGGTCTAGGATGCACTTCCCAAGGTAGACTGGCTTGGTAAACTTTACCCTCGTCCACCTCATGTGGATGTCCGCCAGCCATAGACATCCGTAGAAATAAGCCCTTCCCTCAGGTGTAATGTAATGTCAAGAACATTCAGGCTCAACTCCGAATACACTAGTGTGAATTTAATAGTAGGATATAGAGAATTTATGTATTCGGTAAACTCAAGAAGTTTAGGCAATCCAAGTGTCCAAACATCAATAATATCATCTCTATATCTCCACCATAGGTTGGGTCTGATTGCTCCGCCAGTCTTGGCTAAAAGGTCTAATTCCCCCATTGCCAAATCTGCATAACTGCATGCGTTTTTAGGACCCATAGCAGTACCATGGGCTTGGAGAAAGTGCATTGTGTTGTTGAATTCGCTGTTATTTGGCAAAGGCAGAGTTCAACTGCTTCAACAATACACCCAGTAGAGGGAATCTTAACTTCACGGGAATCTAAAGCCTTTCTAACTGCAGAAATTCCTAACTGATTATCAATATTAGGGAACATAGCTACTACGACACTAAAATGGTATGGTCAGGGAGGGGTCCATTTATATTAAGCTCTTCAATTTTATTAATTAGATCTGTGGTATCCTTAATATTAGACGGAAGTTTTTGATCCAAAGGTTTGAGGTAATACTCGGTGAATTCAGAAATCCTTTCAATAGAATTCATTATTTGTGATATTAATTTGGTTTTGCGGTTGAATTCATGCCTTTTCCTAACATATACTCATTTAAATAGTTGGGCGTAGAAATATTTTTTGAAATGTTTTAATTATAATTTATGTAGTATTTAAAACACGAGAAGGAGCGTTTTGCGAGCGCGCAGCGCGAGCATTTTAGATATGATAAAACGCGAGTTCGAGTGTTTTAAATAGCTTCAAAAACAATTGATTGTAATCACTAGGGAGTGTACTGGTTTTTATTTTCTATTAGAGGTAAATTGGGTTGATGTATAAATGCAAATTAGCAGGAATTTTATTTAAAGTTCGTAAAGACTTTATATAATTTTCATGCTGATTAGTATTCATGGATTTTATCAGGTATAAAAGCCTTGCGCGTGACTAAATACGGAAATGTGATTGGACAATTTGGTTAATGAATTTTAATGAGTTTTTGAAATATATTTCAAACACTCATTAATAATTCATGAGAAAAACACAAAGGAAAATCACCACCGTGTCGTATCTTTATATGTGATAAAGATTCATCCTAATTTACATAAACTTTAGCTTTGATTTTCTCGGCTTAGACAACGTTATTTTTCAAAATTACTACGCCAACGAACTTACCAAATGCTGGTCGTTTTTTAAGCCGTTTCTGCGCCTCGTGTTTTATATCTGATAAAACACTGCTGCGAGTGTTTTAAACATTACATATATATATAATATATATATATAAAATATATATATATATATATATATATATATATATATATATATATATATATATATATATATATATATATATATATATATATATATATATATATATATAAATATATATATATATATATATATATATATATATATATATATATATATATATATATATATATATATATATATATATATATATATATATATATATATATATATATATATATATATATATATATATATATATATATATGGTCAAATATATGTATATGAAAATTTGACTGCCCCAACCGGTTGGGGCAGTCAAATTTTCATATACATATATTTGACCATTAATAAATCCTCTCTTCATCTAAAGAAAATTGTTGTAAAGCCTCCTGTATACAAGAGCCGGTGATAAGCTCGCTACTTGAGGAAGTCCTGCGAGAGGCTTCGCTCTACTTCGTCGAAGATGAGTTGTCTTCCTGTGGAGATTTGAGAGTCGGGGCGATGTATAAATATGTATATGATGTTTGACTGTGCTGACCGTGTCTCAATAGCTCAGTGGTTAGAGCGCCGATGCGTTGATTCGGAGACCTCGGGTTCGTTTCCCGGTTGGGGCAGTCAAATTTTCATATACATATACTGTATTTGACCATTAATAAATCCTCTCTTCATCTAAGGAATATATATATATATATATATATATATATATATATATATTTATATATATATATATATATATATATATATATATATATATATATATATATATATATATATATATATATATATAAATTTATTTATTAATATATATATAATTTATTAATATATATATAATTTATTAATATATATATATATATATATATATATATATATATATATATATATATATATATATATATATATATAGTACAATATCTACAGACACGTGTTTCGCTGTTCCACAGCTCATCAGTGTAGCTTGGTACAATCTAGATATGGACATGAGTACTAATTATACACAAACGATTGCCAGTGACAACCGCTTGTGGGATAAACAGCGGTCATGCGCACATCCAGAGAGCGTGAAGCGGTATAGGGCCAGAGTGCTCAAACTACCACAAGGGTAGTGGGCGTTGCATTATCGCTAAAGGACACCTAAACCAACTTCTATATTAAACTAACTACTATATATATATATATATATATATATATATATATATATATATATATATATATATATATATATATATATATATATATATATATATATATATATATATATATATATATATATATATATATATATATATATATATATATATATATATATATATATATATATATATACGTGTAGGTTTTGGTCTACGAAATGCAAAGAGTGCGCAACAACATATAGTTAGAGCAAATAATAGATTTTCGCTTACCTCAAAACTGGTCTGCTACAACTTGTTTCATCTGTAAAAGAGGCCTGAAGATTCTTTTACAGATGAAACAAGTTGTAGCAGACCAGTTTTGAGGTAAGCGAAAATATATATATATATATATATATATATATATATATATATATATATATATATATATATATATATATATATATATAATATATATATATATATATATATATATATATATATATATATATATATATATATATATATATATATATATATATATATATATATATATATATATATATACGTGTAGGTTTTGGTCTACGAAATGCAGAGTGCTCAACAACATATAGTTAGAGCAAATTATGTAATACACGTATATACATATATATCAGGGATGATCTAGATCAGGGATCAGGAAACCGTTTATAAATACGATAACTAATGTTTTCAGCATTCGTTGTGTTGCTTCCCTTTACCAAGAGGACATATCCTATGGATATACAAAGAATATGCATGGAGAATCAATCGACTCAGCCCACATCTCTTGCCAATGGTTTGAAATTATGCAGCACCGTTTACCTGTATTGTAGCTGGATACACGCAGAGTGGTAAGACCGCTTGGGTAAGAAAGCTTTTGGAAAACACTCAAATAACCATCAGTCCCCCACCGGAACGTATAATTTGGTGTTATGGACAATGGCAGCCCATGTAATTGGATATGATCACAACTATACCGGGTTTGAACTCAACGATGACATTGCCAAAAATAACTTTTAGATATGTCTCTGAACACAACCTAATATCTTGCTTGATGTCCGAGGTAGATAAACGCGTAGCCGACCTATTCCCGGCACAAAATGGAGTCATCATCGAAATCTGTCTGTGACTATATTGTTCAAAATATATTTCATCAAGTCAAAGAAACAAGAAATATCAGCCTCAATGCTATATCGTGCTCTTCAAATCTCCGCGGGACAAGCAACAAATCTCAGTCTTAGCGCGACAAGTGTTAACATGTTCACCAATTTATGAAAAGTTACGAGGAAGCGACGAGTCGTCCTCATGGTTATCTCACGCTTGATCTCAAACCCACAACCGACGACCAACGTCGATTAAAAACTAACGTACTGCCCGAAGAAAATACAAAGTTCTACTCATGAGCCAGATCAACAATCAGATTAACCTATATATGTAAAATCTTGTGGTTGCTTCAAAGCAACAAAGTCCGTCACATATCCCCGAACGATTTATATAAATAGAAAATCGCGTGATGAATATCAAAATTCTTTTAATGCTTCGGACGAAGACTCGCATGAAATAGAAGATCGCTCGCATGAAACAAATAATCGTCAAGACAGTGACCATTACAACACGCAAATTTTCAGGAATGAACCTCATAGTTCAACAAAAATTAGATTATATAGCAAAGGCAATGAAAAAAACAGATTGAATGCTACACAAGGATGCTCCGCATGATTCTTAATGTATCTTGGAAGCAGAGACTGACCAACAATGAACTGTACCAGCATCTTCCACCAGCAACAGATAAGATCAGGCAATGAAGAATGGCTAGCGGGACATTGTGTACGCTCTGCTATATATTCAAAACACTGTCCACGCAGCACTCTACTTTTTTTAAAATTAGATTACCCAAGTATCGCTATCTCCTAAGAAGCCGACCTTATTGATGTAAACATTATAAACTGAAATAAATACTTTTTAAACTCAATATCTGTCCCCGCGGAACATCTCGTTTCGCAAATACGATTTGGTGCCCTCAAAACAATCCCAACACCCCCACAATACCCCCAAGACACCCCAAAACACCCCCAAAGCACCTCGAAAACACCCCACCCGCAAAAATATCCAACACGTTAAGAGTGAAACACTGTAAGCAAAGTATTCGCTCTGTATTAATCGAGCTTTTTTATAAGCGCGGATCTTATTATTATTAATTTGAGTCCCGCCGTTCGCCACGCGTTCATCACTACGAGCGCTAGCATGTTGAGATTACATCGCAATGGTTATATTATCGTGGGCGTAAAGGTAAATACGTTTTGACGCCTCCATGCAGGTCGGAATTAACCAGCGTAAATAAGTGTCCATCGAGACAATATTAATTTGAGACGATGTTTATTTAGTCGCGCAAATAGGTTTGAAACTTCGATGTGAACGCTGGCTTTTTCGTGCAATTCATAAGCAACTACGCCAATGGCCATCGATAATCTTTAATGTATGGATAGCGTTCGTCGATTTTGGCTTTTGCGACGATAATGGCTCGAGCGAGACAGAGATTGTCCTTGTTTTGAATCCGGACTCTTCCCGTCCCACCGTTCGGCATCTTGACATGAATAATATTTACTAGTTATAATCGTATCATCTAAGATGAATGTATCGTTCGACTGGATCACACGTTCGATTTCAGCTAAGATTCTTTCGACAGTCAGTCGCTCTCTAGACATGAACGGCAGCGAAATGGAATACTCAAGTTGAGGCTAATTCATGAACCGAACTTGATCACGCAAAGCAGTACCATCGGTGACACGATCAAGTAAATTATCAAAGATCTGGTGTAACTGTCTTAGGACATCAGCTATACCCCGCACATGCAAATCATTAAACCAAAAAATATTAAAATATTATTTACAAGCACACGCAAAATGCGAGGAATTATTGCCGATACGTATTTCTATATTCGTGCTCGCGTAACGCAAAATAACTTCCGTTCGTCACGGCGTTTTGGCACGACGTTCGTCACGGCGGCATCCCTTTGTATGCTATATGAGGGGTTACCTACTCAACTACAATACCATTCTACCATTTGAAACGTTCTGTTCGGGATTAATTTAAGAAAACCGGATATAGTACACCAACTGAATAATCCTGTCTGTTTCATTGGTTGGAAAAAATCAAAATTTAACATGAATCCATAGGTTCTTGTGATATTTAAAAAATCAAAATCTTTCCATAGCTGACCATCGTACACATCTGCCAACACAACTCCTTGACAATGCTCTCTTCCTCCACTCTTCGCATATTTCAGGAAATCCAGTCTTCTGTACTAGTTTTTCAAGAGATTCTATCATTCCAGCATAGCAGTAATAATTGATTGGATAATAATTGGTCACATTATTCTGTAAGGTCACTTTCTTGACCAACTGTGCATTACACACATGCGACTTTCCATCAGAGTAAAATCTATTTGTACATCTCAGTGCCGTAGCAGCCGGGGGGCCTGGCGGGCATGTGCCCCCCCCCCCACTTTTTTCCCAAATTTTCTTATTTTATTTTAGAATATTTAAAGTACTTTGAAAAATAATTATATGTAATATTTCACTAAACAAACTAAAACTATACAGTAAGTGTATTTCAATTTTAAGAAACAAATAGTCTTGCAGCCATGCCCAAATAATTATTAGTGGCTACACGAGCTTTGTTGGAGGATGTGTTTGTTGTTGTTGTTGTTGTTGGTGTTGTTGTTGTTGTTGTTGTTGTTGGTATGTACGGGGTAGGTAAGAGATTCGAATCGATTTTAGCCAGGCTATTGACAGCTTTGAAGAAGAATATTAAGTCAAGGTATTCGTGCCGAAGATTGGGAGCAAGTTTAGTAATATCAGACGTTGTTTTTAGTTTGTCGAAGAGAGAAATGATAGATTTATGATTACTTTTGTGGCACGCCTCTGCACCAGTTCTACGCGTCTGCAGATTAGTTCTGTAGATTGCGGTGACCATATCTGAGTCGCATAGCCGAGGTTCGGACGGACGATCGCTAGGTAGATTGTACGACGAACGCAGGTATCGGTAATCTCAGTCAAAGACCGACGTACCAAACCAAGCCTCGTATTCGCAGCTATGGCCTGGACGACAACTTGTTTTGACCAGGTTAAGTCCTGTGTCATCCAGACTCCAAGATCTCATTCACCATGAAGCTTTTCGATGGGATTATTTTTAAGGTGGTATTGATGCTCGACTGGTGCTTTACTACGAGTAATGGATTGAGACTTCGTCTTTAGTTCGTTAAAGTAAACAGCAGAGTGCAAGGACCATTTATCCAGTCTATTAAGGTCGTCTTGGAGGAGCTCTGCGTCTGAACAGGAGTTTGTTCTAAAAAGCTTTGTGTCGTCAGCGAAACAGGTGATGTTTGAAAATAGCACGGAGTCTGATAAGTCGTTTACGTATACAGTAGTAAGAAAAACATGGGACCAAGAATGGATCCCTGTTTGACACCTCATGTAACGGGAAGAATGGAAGTTGCTCCGGGATGGTAACACGCTGCTTGCGGTCCAACAGGTAGGAACCAAACCAGGAGTGGAGGTTTCCGTGGATGTTGATTTCTCGTAACATTTCGAGTATTACGCTGTGCCGTACCTTGTCGTTAGATTTACACAAGGCCACAGGCCATGATGGTATACCCAATATAATTGTAATAGAAACTGCTGAAGAGATAGCTCCCTCATTGTGTTTACTATTCAATCTGTCCATACAATCCGGCACCTTCCCTGACGAATGGAAACTTGGTAACATAGTCCCGGTTTTTAAGAAAGGAGATTGAGATTTTCCAGAAAACTACCGTCCAATCACCCTTTAATCAAACGTTTCCAAATTGCTAGAACGCTGTGTCTTGACCAAGATACGAGACCATTTGTTGCAGTATATCAATCCTAACCAACATGGTTCATTCCTGGAAAGTCTTGTACTATACACAACTAGTATTGATTGGATTGTTTCGATGTAAAATACTGAGGAGAAGTATTGGTTAAAGAGGTCAGCAATGGATTTTGGGCTGAAAGAAACAACTCTGCGGGGATCACTGGCGGGTAATCCGCGGATAATGACAGGCGTAAATCCGCGGGTAATGACAGGAGCTTTGAATTTTGTCTCGATATCAAACAGGATGGTTGTGTGATCGGTAAACATGCAGCCTGCGACGGCTGGCGAGAGTGTCTCGCGTGTTATTACGCGATCTGGCGTGCTCGTGATGACGAGATCAAGCACGTTAGAGCAACGGGTCGGTGTAGACATCAGCCGAGGTAAGAAAAAGTCATTCAAAATTTCCGTAAAACCAACTTCTTCAGCCCCAACCGTGTTTTCAATATACTCCCAATTAACATTGGGGAGATTAAAATCGCCTGGCACAGATAACAACGTTCTCATACTCGTCACAGGCTTTTGTCATGTTGAGTCGGAACTAGGTGGTCTGTAACATGAACAGAGAAATATTTTGTCGTTCGAGAATGTAGTAACTTCGTAAGACACGGCTTCTAAGTTGGTAGGAATACATACGTTTTTAATTGATTTGAATGAAGCTGTTCTCACCGCAACTAGTACTCCACCGCCGCGGGATGTTTTCCTGTCTTTCCGACTGAAAAACAGTAAAGTCGGAAGTTGGAAGGATCTCGGTGTCTTGGATATCTCTCGTCAGCCAGGTTTCCGTAACTAATGCCACTTCGACGTTTACTGTGTAGACTAGATTTTGAAAGCAGGCTAAGTTAGAAGTACATTTTTCGGCATTCCTGTGAACACTCTTCAGGTTTCTAGTATTGAGAAGAGCACAAGTTAACGACAGGTGAACATTTGTATGCGTCCTAGGTCCAGGGTTTCTTTCTACGTCTCCAGACAAGTGAATCAACAGCAAGGAGATTGAAGCAGACAAGAAGATACGGCAAAAAAATGATAAGTTTGATTGATGACGGTAACGCTTTTTCTTTGACCGTTATTAGTCCGCGATTGTCAACAAGTCGGATTTTTATGGTTGTATAACATCCTCGCAAATGTGCTAAATGTATAGTAATGCGGAGCTTGAGATATTAGGTTCAGGTCTTCTTCCATAATAGAGTAATCCATTAAAAGTCAGGTACAGTACGATTATTAACCATAAATTCCGGGAGGTCGCAAATCCCCGACTGAACGCCATGATGACGTCACGCCGGTCAGTTGAGAGGTAGATGTGAATTTGTCCGCCATTATTCGAGTTACTCTGAACGTCAGAAGTAGGACACATTAAGTATAGGACACATTAATATAAAATAGCTTCAGCTGCCTCAATTTACACTTAATTGGCTCTTGTCATTAATTTTGACAAATGTTAACCTCGATATTCTTATACAAAGTTTGTTTTTATAAAAAGTGTGTAAATTAGACATACATAGATACTACAAGAGATTATTATAACACAGCTTTAATATAACACCGTTTATGATTGGCTGTCGCGATTGCTCCATTTCTCGATGAAGCACGAGAATTTCAAGCGACCAATCAGAAACGTTCTAATTTTTCGGCTTTCCTAGGTGAAACGTAATCAGCGAAATAAAGCTTATTTTTTATTATTTTGTGTTATTATTATAAAAGAAATTGTTCATAGTTTGACGTGTTCCGTGGAGTTATGGATGCACTAGAGGAGTCGGGAGAGCAGTAAAAAATCTACTCTTAAAGTGCCTATGAAACACAATATTAAGTTTGTCTTATTTAAAACTCCTAAAATGATGAGGAATGGTAACTTAGAGCGCTTTCATATCTCACATCGTTCTTGAGATAGTTAGACTTGTGTGATATGCAAATGAAGTAGCCTACGATGTCTCGCAACTTGTCTCGTCGTGTATCCCGACATTTATGAGTTCACCCCGAGGTGACAAGTCGCGGGGACAAGTCCCTTATTGAGATCATACGAGGGACATGTCGCGGGGGCAATAAAACCATGTCCTTTGCTTGGTTGATTCTAATTTTCTGTTCACACGAAGCGACATGTCGCGGGGACGCAATTTTGTCCCTGCGACTTGTCCCATAAATTCAAATCAATTTGAATTTATGACAACTCGCGCGAGTCTGGGGTCTGCCTAGTTGGAACCTTGAGTCTGTTCGCTTGTAACAAGAGAAAACTGGTTTCGAATGGACATCACATCATGTAACTTTGACAGCGAAAAACTCCATGAAGATGAAATTTTCGGCTGACAATATATATTATGATTTTGCTCTGGAGACTCCCCAAATATTACGGATATGTAAAATTTTCAAACGTGAGATAGGCACTTTAAAACTTATAACCTTTGTTAGTAAAGCCGTAACTGCAATATTTTGTCTGGGTTTGTCGGAGTTCTCTCCGTAGTGTTGTGGTTATTGTGTTGGATTGTGGTGCAGAGGATCTCGGCTTCGATTCCCATCCCGTGGCTATTTTGTACTTTTCGTTATTTTTTTATTTGTTCTTTTTTCTTTCTTTTAGGGTTAGTGTTAGCATTGAAAAGTTTATGAGGGTTAGTGTTATTGAAATAGACGTACAAAAGAAATTCGGTGCGAGGTTTTTCTCGAGATTTCAAGGTTAAGGATGGCAAAGAATGTTTTACGGCGCTTTCTTCGTGCTCAACTTCCCTCGTGCATCGATAACTCTATACAGCATGCCAAAACATGAACCATTATTTCGGTTTGATTCGCATTGCCAATAACTTTGCCCAAGTATTTAAAGGACATTGGGAACATAAATCACAATTTCAAATTTTTGACTTTATGATTAACAAACAGGCTTACGAATGAAACCAGAGTAAACAAAACTACTCTTGTGCAAAACAACAGCACTAATTTTGACCAAAGACAATCCTGTTATCCGCCATCTTGTTGTAATACACGTCACACCCGGGGTAAACCTGATCAAACTAATCTGTGGTAGCTGAGTTTCCGAGGAATGCTTTTTAAAATGGCGTGGTTCAATTGAAAAAGGAAGACATTCACAAAAATGGAGTATCAAACTTATAAAGACATGAGGATGGCTAGATAAAAATTTCGCTTTACACCAGTTGTGACGTCATACGCATATCTAAAATACATTGTCAAAGTTGCTAACCTGAATCATTGTCCGCCATCTTGGATGTAATTAATATGCTTTACGAGCATTTTTACAACCTCAAACTACTATATTCCGGCTATTTAAGTTACGTACTTTGATCGAAAAGGTACTTATTTGTTATTGCCAATGTCCTTTAAGATCTGTTTCATTGACAAAGATTTCTTAGCATACAAGATACCTCATGGTAACCTCATGTATAATGCGTTGCATTATCCAGTTGCATTATCCAGGAATCATCGTTTCGTCAACAAGTCAGCACGGCAAAGTTTTAGAACTTGTCAGTCAACTGCCACCGGTCAGTTGATACGGTTACCCTACCCTGCCAAACACCTGAACTCGATTATTTCGAAAGTCAGCAACAATAACGCTTCCGTCTTTGGTAATTGCCAGGCCGTGAGGATCATTTAACTGTCCATCTCCATCTCCTTTGCTACCAAACTTATGTAAAAATTTCCCATCTGTACTGAAAATCTGAATTCGATGGTTGTCCCTATCTGCAACAATAATGTGTCCTTCTCGACTGACGGCCACGCCAGTTGGACGAAGTAACTCCCCATCCAGGCTTCCCTTCTTTCCGAAATGAAACAAAAATTGTCCGCGGGAGTCGAACACCTAGAGGTGAAAGTCAAATAGAGATGTGTGACTTTAGGACTATATTAAATGTGCCGAATCCAATGAAAATAAGCTTAAAGTGCATATATAAACTCAAATATGATATTACTGAATATTATACCTCAACTATAAATTGTTCAATCAAAGAGCTAGATTTGTACCACGTAACCAGTCAATTTAAACTTGACCTCCCCGCTATTTCTCCGGATGACGAATACTAATGGCGGAACAACAAGACGTTTCAAGACGTTTCTAGACGTTTCAAGACAGCATTCAAGATTGTTTCGGAATAATATATAATTTATAGACCTTCCGCTCGGGGAATTCGAGGAATAATTCCACATAAAGATTCTACATAAAGTGAATAGTTGTTGGATGCCAAAATGATTGATAATTTGAGCTTTGCGTTGAAGTGTTCGAAATGTTAAATGAATGTTATGTGACGTTAAACCAGTAATCATTTCGGATACAATATTGTGCTGCTGATAGAGAAATGTTACCTATCTCAAACGTTGATGATGTACTTGAACGCTATACTAGAGATTTTATCAACTTTTTCACTCAAATCCTCAACCAGTTTATCACACGGGAAGCAGGAAAGAAAGACAAATTCCTGGGATGACGTCACATCATTAATATTTTAAAAATATAAACCTGTATAAAGTATTCAAGGAAGATCAAATCAACGAAACATTTAAAGTGCCTGTGTAATGAAAAATTCAGTTGTAAAATAACTCTTTTATTTGAAAGAACTCTTGAAACTATAAAGACTAACCATTTACAACTTTTCCATATCTCACTTCACTCTTGAGATATTAAGATTTGTTTAATATGTAAATGATCATACTTATGACATCACAATGCATAATGACTTATTGAAAATTTTTGGATATCTTTCCATTATCATATGGAATCGTTTGATGATTTGCATATTTGATATCATTGGATACATGCATCCACGCAAAACTATGCACCTGCATTTCAAGTGATTTCATTACTAACCTCAAGGATATATAAGCGTTTTCAATAAGTCATGCAGTGTGATGTCATATGATCATTTACATATTAAACAAATCTAGTAATATCTTTCAAACAAAAGAGTTATTTTTCGACTGAATTTTTCATTGCATAGGCACTTTAATTGTTGAACATTTGCCTTAAATAATATAGAATTTGCGGCACTTTAAACAAAGGATCTAGCTCATTATCATAAATTTAGCACATGAAAAGTTCGACGTATGAACTAGGCCTAACACCAAATGGAAATGGCTGTAGCTTATAACAAAGACCTGAATCAAAGTGTAATTTCATATAAAACTTAATCCGATTATCATTTAATCCGATAATTGATTATTTTGTGGAGAAAAGCGATTTTGCCAGCCATCTTGCTTTTTCATCGCGCCACCCTGCATCCGATGATCGACAGTCGACTCTCAATTTTTCGGGAAAAAATATTTTGTCCCCCTCCCCAAACATAACTGGTCAGGTACTTCTATGAGCTTAATTTTACCTGTATTTTATGACTGTGCATGTCAGATACAACGATGTGACCTCTTTGGTTTACGGTTACATAACACGGATACGACAACTCTCCTCTTTCGTCACCAAATGAACCAAATTTAATCGAGTGCCCTGTAACCAAAACATTCAGAAATCAGCATACATAATAATAATAATAATAATAATATACATATTTATACAGGATAAACCTCGTCAGCGCCTATATTGGTGTTGTTATCAATGAGGGTCCTGTTATACAAAATATATCTACCGAAATATTAAAAAATATAGCTCCTAATCTCTCTCTCTCTCTCTCTCCGAGAATGTATGCAGATGATACCAATTTAACTACAACAGGGTCATCAGTTGTTGAAATAACCAATTATGTTAATGCTGATCTATTACATGTGAAGGAATGGTTAATTTCCAACAAACTTAGCCTTAATGTAACAAAAACGGAACAGATGTTTATTGGATCTGATCACGACTTAAAAAAGATTAAAGATGTTCCGCTTATATTTTTAAATAATAAACCTATCAAAAGGGTTAAAACATCTAAATCGTTAGGCGTACATATGGATGAGAGACTATCCTGGTTTGAACAAATCAATGCAATGTCAAAAAAATATCAAATGCAATCGGAGGGCTTCGTCAGATAAGGCAGTTTGTGCCAGTTGGCACTCTTTTAACAATGTATAATTCTCTAATACAGCCGCTCTTTGATTATTGCGACATTGCATGGGATAGTATGCCATCAACGACCGCAGAGCGGCTACAGAAATTACAAAATCGGGCTGCACGAGTAATTACTCGGCAAAGTTATGAGATCAGATCCAAAGACATCCGCCAACAACTGGGTTGGAGAACACTATCCGAAAGGCGTAGTTTTCATAAAGCTGTGACGATGTTTAAAATAATCCATTGCAACGTCCCGTCATATTTAACTGACTTTTTCACAATGTCCAACGTAAATGACTGCTACAACTTAAGGAATCGAGAAAACTGCCTTGAGCTACCAAAACCTCGAACCGAATATCTTAAAAGGAGTTTCGAATATACTGGTGCTAAATTATGGAATGAGTTGCCAAATGAATTAAGAACGTTTGAAACCATAACGTCTTTCAAGAGTGCCCTTCTATCCCATATGTCGTAACCAATATTTATTCTATTATTATTCTAATTTAGTTTTTATTACAAATTGTAATGTATATAGATATAGATATATATAGTTATCTTACTTGTTTTAGTATTAGTATATAACTCTCGACTTTCATGTAAAGCAGACTTTTTTGTACTGATGAAATTTCGAGTTGAAATAAAGGTTCTTCTTCTTCTTCTCTCTCTCTCTATATATATATATATATCTCTCTCTCTCTCCAAATATATTCAAATATATGTATATGAAAATTTGACTGCCCCAACCGGGAATCGAACCCGAGGTCTCCGAATCAACGCATCGGCGCTCTAACCATGCACTGAGCTATTGAGACACGGTCAGAACAGTCAAACATCATATACATATTTCGCCCCGACTCTCAAATCTCTACATGAAGACATCTCATATTCGACGAAGTAAAGCGAAGCCTCTCGCATGACTTCATCAAGTAGCGAGCTTATCACCGGCTCTTTTATACAGGAGGCTTTACAACAATTTTCTTTGGATGAAGAGAGGATTTATTAATGTTCAAATATATGTATATGAAAATTTGACTGCCCCAACCGGGAATCGAACCCGAGGTCTCCGAATCAACAGTCAACACATCGGCGCTCTAACCACTGAGCTATTGAGACACGGTCAGAAAGTCAAACATCATGATATACATATTTATGCATCGCCCTGTACGGTGAACGGAATTCCCAACACTGGACTAGAAGCTCAATATATGGGTTACGAGTACAGGCGATTTAAGGTCGGAGTCCGAGAAAACTCAAAAGTCTGGAGAAACGGCAGCAAGTTCTCCTCAAGTCTTTTTGGGACACTTAGTGGTTGTTCGACCATGGATTGATTTATCAATTGATTTATGGATTGATTTATTTTTTCATTATTGTCTCATTCTGTGTGCATTACTAATAAAGACCAACTAGGGAGCCTAAGTAATTTAGAAATAGTTGTTTTATTTTTGTGAATTTCATAGAAGTTCTGTACCTGTTTCCATGTTGACTACATGAACACATCTGTTTGCTGAATCAGCAATCACGATTTGATCTCCTTCACCAATTGCTAATGTTGACGCCTTCAGATCAGGGATTCGATATTCTCGAAGAAAGGAGCCGTCTCGAGAAAAGACCTAGAAACAAATGGAAAAGGAATAAAGTTAAATCTTCTAACCCACCAGAAGCATGTACTCACAATCACCTTGGAGTTGGCCTTCCCTTTTCCCCATCCACATCCCTTTCTTTTCCCGTTCCCCTACCGCTTTGTTTTACTCTTTTTTATCTCTTGTTTTCACGCTTTCTCACCTGCAATCTATAATTCAGTCTTTCACACACGATAATTTGTCCGCGAACATCGATTGCTACACCTGTTGGACATTGAAACTCTCCGCTCCCTTCTCCTTTTCGACCAAAATGAAACAAGCACTGTCCATCAGAGCCAAACACTTGTACACGATGATTGTGACAATCTGTGATAACTATTCGTGCCTCTATCGGATCCACTGCTACCCCAAAGATCCCATTGAATTCACCCAAGTTACTCCCTTTCTTGCCAAACTTCAAGATCATACCACCGGATTGGATAACTTGTACAGTAAACGGACTGCCTTGGACGTGTTCATTTTGTATATAAACAGATACCTTTGAAAATGAATGAATAACTATTTAAATGGAACTGTAGTCAATAATATTTAAATCAAAGAGCTTCAATTTTTCTTTTTAGAAATTTTGATAATTTGACGATATCTCCTCTCGTATTCGAGAAATAACGTTTTCACTTTAAATAACGTTCATTTTAGAGTTTGATTGACTGCTGAATCTCCATGTGCAGCGGGCTTTCTTATTCTTATTTGATACTTATAAAGAAGTACACTTACATGATGAGTACCAAGTTGGGATGGGCAAAATGAAATAGTATAACTGCCGTCTCTGTTATCAGTTACCTAAAATATATGAAAGATAGTGAAGGTGTAGAAAATAATTAAGTAAACAGCAAAAATGTTAACGGTATCATGCCAATTAGTAATCAAGCATGATAATTGGTTGTATTTTATGTGTAAAGTTGTATTTTAGGATCTTCCATTAAAATGGGCGAGTTGTTAAAGTTAAAGTAAAATAATAATAAAAGTAAAAACGAAAAAAGCACTCAACCAATATCTTTCTTATACGGACCTCGCACTCGGTTAATAATATTGTTTAATAAACGCCTCCCTCTAATAAACGCCTCCCTCTAATAAACGCCTCCCTCTAATAAATGCCGCACGCATCAAAGCGGCGTTTGTTAGAAAAAATACAGAAAGTGCAAGAAAAAGGATGCTAAAATCGACAGATTTATTTATTTTTATGTGGCAACAATGGAACCAAACAAGGAATCTTTTTAATTTCTTCTTCCACAGACGTTGACTGGCTTCATTGACAAAGTGATGTAAACAACTCAGTTTAAAAAAGTTTAAAACTAGCTATTGTTAAAGTTAAATAAAGTAAAATAATAATAAAAGTAAAAACGAAAAAAGCACTCAACCAATATCTTTCTTATACGGACCTCGCACTCGGTCAATAACAATGTTTAATAAACGCCTCCCTCTAATAAACGCCTCCCTTTAATAAACGCCTCCTTCTAATAAACGCCTCCCTCTAATAAACACCTCCCTCTAATAAACTCCTCCCTCTAATAAACGCCTCCCTCTAATAAACGCCTCCCTCTAATAAACGCCTCCCTCTAATAAACGCCTCCCTCTAATAAACGCCTCCCTCTAATAAACGCCTCCCTTTAATAAACGCCTCCCTCTAATAAACACCTCACTCTAATAAACGCCTCCCTCTAATAAACGCCTCCCTCTAATAAACGCTTCCCTTTAATAAACGCCTTCCTCTAATAAACGCCTCCCTCTAATAAGCGCCGCATGAAATTGTTTCAAAATTTAATAAACGCTGGGGGCGTTTATTAGAGGAAATACGGTACTATATACAGTTATTTTGAGAAGTTAGCAACAGTCCCATGTATCAATCAGTTTTAGCAATTTTTAATCAAATTCACATTTGTGCAAGTGAAACAATTCAACCACTTGCCACTTCACCGTCACTTTAGGAACTATAATTTCACGCTCGCAACTGTCGCTCGTGTCATAAGTATATGCGATGTCGAACATGTATATCATAAATAAAACTAGAGGGGCATGCAATCTTAATTTCAGTCAACCCAGGTAACCAATTGAACGCTGCCATTTTGAATAAATTGGAGGGCAATTTTATATTTATATTTCATATTAAAGCAATCATTTTGATCTTTCACTCAGCAGAAAATGGTCCAAGTAACAACAGAATAACAGGCTTGATCGCCAAATAGACAAATAGTGGAAAAGAAACGATTCCTTGGAACCAAGAAGTTTTCCAATTTGCCCTAGTACGTTGCCCTCCAATTTGCCCAAAATGGCGGCGTTCAATTGGTTACCAAATTCTGGCCCAGTGCCCCCTCTAATTCTATTTATGTTCTCTATGATGTCGACTACCTTTGGTAAGTCTAACAATAAAGTAAGTCAAAACAATTGTAAAAATACGAATGCGGCCAACTGTTACTGTAAAAAGGTGGTTTAATGAGTGAAATTGTATACAACGACATTATTTTTTCACTCTACAGTTTAACAAAGTAAGTGTTTTACATACCTCCGTTAATGTATAATCTCCGGATGTAGTTTGTATACTTGCACGAAGTTTTTCTCCACCTTCATTGCACTGAGCTCCGTAATGGTCTCTATAAGGAAGATAACATATCTATCGTTCTGTTTCTAATTTATGCTAATATATTTGGAACCTCGTAACATGAAATTATAACCAAAGTTCTCCACCTAATTTAATGGTTGTTTCTGGCCTGTGCTAACCCTAAAACTAAGTCACGAACTTTAATCCCAAAAATGCTCGAAAACCTAATCCAACCCAAAGTATTATGTGGACCTAACACCAGCGCCTCCACCCCACAAGCGTTTCTCGCCGGATTTAGAAGAATTTCAAAATTGGTCTTGAAGAAAAGTGGGGGATTTTCCCCAGTCCTCCCATTGGCGACGCCCCTGCAATCACAATTATTTTCAACCAAAGCAAAATACGACTTAACAAATTAGCGGGCTAGAAATACCCCATGTGATCATTAGTTTCCTATATATGTTATCACCAACCTTGTGTTAACCGTAAACGAGGATCTTTTACCGTGTGGAACACATTTCAGCCCACCGACGACACACGAGAGCGCTGCATAAGCCGACGAAACCTTGACACTACCAAGTGTTTGAATCGCTGTCATCATGGTCGCTTCCTGCGCACTGAAGTACACAACATCATTTTCTTCTGCCTCTTGTGCAATCTTTGTCGTGTAGAGTTCTTCTAACCGGTCCGAAAGCATCTTCTTTACAACTAGAATTTCTGTCTCGTTTCCATGTCGAAGAACATCGTCTAAAATAGTTACATCAAAACCGTGAGATGGCGAAAAACGATATCACCTGAACGTACGTGGAGTATAGTCTGAATGCCATGTTGTTGGTGTAACAAATTACGCACTAAGCATGGTTACAGATGACCAGCTGGCTCATGCTGCAAACAATTTTACAAAGCTGACAATTGACAGTTAAGTTGACAGTTAAATTGACAGTTACATTTACATTGGCAATTGACAGTTATGTTGACGATTCACAGTTAAATCGACGATTAATTGCTGCGCAGCGAGCGTAGCGAGTGTAGCAGCGATTCATAATTCAAGGCGCAAAAAATCGACTCGATTTTCAACCACAATCCTTTGCGTTATCAACCACAATCCTTTGCGCAGCCCATATAAAATCCTTTGCACGAATCGGGATTCTCTTTCACACTTCTTCGATCGCCGTTGTCAGTCATCAGTGCTACAGTTGCAAAGCGTTGTAAATATGCGGAAACCATTTTCTTTCATCCATCTAAAACAATCACAACTATATACCAGTTGTTTTCGCGTGTGTGGGTTTCAGATTTCTCGCTCCGGCTGTATTAAACACAGAATATATGTTTAGATAAATTCTGCGCCGGGTCCTCGATCAACAATCCGAAAACGCATTAGATTTCTGTTTTGTGTCTCTCTGCCTCGTGTCATCAGAAATTTCGAAACCAGGTTTTGGATTTCTGTTTTGTGTCTCTCTGCACTCGTGTACAACCTCCATTTGTGTCACACACAACAATAAAAACAATGTATTAAGTATCGAGAAACTACCTGACATATAATACCATCTATGTGACTATGTATGAGCTTCATATACTGTACATAATGTTACTCGTCAAAGGATCAGTGAACTCGAAACCATGTCCATACGCCTGTCGACAAGATTAATTGAGTCATAAATAATTTCAATATTTTGTTAGCCATTGGCAGTTTACCGTTGTCGTTCAGTTCTCATTAAAAACACACAAACAATTGCGCTCAATTCGCCTTTGATTCTCCACTTGTGACTTAATTAAATCCACCCAAAATAACCTCAGGATACCCCCTTCCGTTGTGGTCTAGTGGTTACCACACATGTCTATGAGCCGGGAGACACAGATTCATATCCTGGGTCGGACATCCACTCAGGGTCATAAAAATAATCGAGGAGAAAGTGCTGCCTTTGCAATAATATCAGCAAATGGTAAGACTTTCGGGTCTTCTCGGATAACGACCTTAAAGCCCTCGGAACCCCTATCAATTGGGCTTGGACATTAGCCTGTTAGGGTATTCCGTTCACCAAAGAGTAAGAAATCTAATAAACTAAACTTCTGTTGCCTTACTCGGGTTCACTCAGCACTCAAAATTGCACAGAACTCTGGGCAGCACTTACCACCAATTGGTAACCTAGTATACTTTTGGATGAGGTTGAGCATGATATGTTGTGTTATCAACGTCGAGGTTTGTGTTATATGCGGAAGGCTGAGGAGGAGGATAACACAAACCAAGACTTGATAATAAACAATTATTGGATGAGGTTGAGCATGATATGTTGTGTTATCAACGCCAAGGTTTGTGTTATATGCCGAAGGCTGACTAGGAGGAGGATAACATAAACCAAGGCTTGATAATAAACAATTATTGGATGAGGCTGAGCATGATATCAATAATTATCCAGACGTGGTCTATGTTATCTTCCGAAGGCCGAGGCGGATAACATTGACAGAGGTCTCGATAATTCTTGATATCATGTGTAAGCCAAATCCAATAATTGTCATATTATACAATTATAAATGTAGAAGCCTTTAGGGAGTTTTGGAAGTAAGCCACGCAAAGACAATTACGTCACCTACAGACAATTTTTGATATTTTGTAGGTGGCAAGACATCAAGAATTGTCTGTAGGTTTTTAAGCCGATCACAATCGAGATTGTATGAGTATATTGTATATTATAAAGTAACCGGAAGTAAATGAGCGAGTACACGCTATCTGATTGGTTACTGAGCTCAAAAACCGTGCATTATACAGTATAACTCAATAAAGCATAAGCTGACGTGTTCCTCGCGTAGATTTTGTCGTTTTTGACGGATTTTAAGTAGTTTAAATTACAATAGAAAGTCAAAGAACAGCTGGATACAAAGTTTATCAAGGTACTAACACAACAGAATGTTTTAACTGCAACGTTGAGTGCATTTTCATCGCTAAAATCGCCAACGTGTTTTCATCATTGGCTTCCTAGCAACGCACATAGTAACGTCATTTATAACAGGTAAATCTACATTTTTCATGGCTTTATTGTTAATTTAATGGCCGTTCTTTTATAAAAGAAATAAAAAACTTTGTCTTGTGTGATTATCGAGTTATAATGGCACGAGAGATGCGTGTAAAACACGAAGCGATAGCCGAGTGTTTTACTAGCTTCTCGGCTATCGCCTCGTGTTTTACACGCATCTCTCGTGCCATTATAACTCAATAATCACACGCGACACGTTTTTTATTTCTTAAATAACCTGAGCTATAATAACATGAGTTAAGTTGACATAATACTAACACTAATACTAACCTTAATACTAACCTTAATACTAACTATAATACTAACTTTAATACTAACACAATATTTAATAATTTAGTTAATACAATACTTATACTACTTTAGTACAAGGCAGCACCGTCGCAGCCAATCGAAATTGAGAGAAAAATAAATTGAATAATAATTATCAATTATTGGATGAGTCTAAGCAAAATATCATGATTTGTCAGTGGCGAGCTACCAGTTATTTAAATAACTGCAGGTCAATAAACTAACTGGTATTAATAACTGGTCGCGAGACACTGACAAATCATGATATTTAATTTGTAATAGACGAATTCAATAATTGATTTATCATTCAATAATAAAGATTTATCACTTGTTCTTGCCTCCAAACTTCTTTCAATTTTGTCCTCCGACAGCTGAACACATGGAAACAAACAAGGTTGCGAAAATTATTTGAAACAGTTGTTGCTAACTTGCTAGTGCTCATGCTCAGAATATTATTTGCAGCAAAAGGCAAATTTTACAATTGCGCATGCTCAGAAAATTACTTGCAATCAGTTATTTGCAGGTAAAGTAACCAATCAAAATTCAGGATAGAAACGAAGTGAATGATAAATGCATGACTTACCGGTGACCTTGCATGTGTTCAACGAACTATCCAGGTCAACTTGCAGTCTTCTTTGTTGTAAGTTTAACACTTTCGATTTCCCATGAAACATTTTGTCTACTTCGTTCAGCATCTGCTTGTGTCTTTCTTCGAGTGCTTTCAACAGCCTCGGGTAACATTTGTTTATCTCGGCTTTAGCCATTTGCGCTTTCGTTTTCAATTTACCGTCTACCTCCTCGACCTTCTGAATAGCCCGACGTAGCAAAGGTTCTCGCTTGCGAACTTTCTGCACGAGCTGCTCAACATGTTGTCGTTGTTTTTCGATGGCATCACTTACTGAACGATACCTGTGGTCGCGACTAGAATGGTTTCCCATCGTACACTCTCGACATATTGCCTGGTCACAACTTTCACAGTAGAACCTTGGAAAAAAGAAAACAAAAACTAGGAGTAATTATAAAAGTACGTTATAAAGAGTTATAAACTCTTTCCTGACCGGCCCAGTCAAAACGGGTCGGCTTGGAAGACCCGCAAAGTCGTCAATCGAAAAACACGGCACACGGTAACGCAAGATTAAAAATTGAAATTCGACAAGCGCCAGGAACATGAGATCCACGCACACGCCAAGTTTGATTTGATTTCATAAACAACTCTGCGATTGGTGGCATTTTGAGTTTTCAAGATGCTACGCGGGCGTGCAAGATGGCCTTTTCTAGAAAAAAATTTCAACCTGATTTATGATAATTAATGCTAATTTATATTAATATAATGTGTTTTGTTCGGGAAATTTAAAAGCACAAGTAAAAGCCGGTTTATTGGGCTTTCAGAAAATGTATAGCTTTCGCAACAGTTATGGTTATTTCAAGAGATATCAATAGAACAAAGAGGTGCTTCAATTTTGGATGTTTTTCATCCTGTCGGGAAAGAGTTATAAAGACTATATAAGAGCCTTCGAAGTAAATGTATTAAAATGCCTGTAACCCCAATATGATATTACTGATATATATTCTACATGAAGTAAATAGTTGAATGTCAAAATGTTTTATAATTTGACCTTTGCGTTGGTTTTATCGAAATGCTAATAAGTGTGACGTCAGACCAGTCATCATTTCGTATACAATATCACTACACGAAAAAATAGATTTACTCATATTTGTTATCGGGTAAATGTGCAGCAAATATGATATTTACTCTAATTTACTGATGGGTAAATGTGGTAAATGCCGTATATATTCATTACAAATTAGAGTAAATATCATATATGCTACACATTTACACAATACCAAATACGAGTAATTCTGCTGCTAGAGAAATTCGACCTAATTCAAGCGTTTATGATATCAAATGGGTCGTTTTTGAAGCCGTTTAATAAACTCGCACCACGCCCTCGTGTTTTAAATATGATAAAACACTGCTGCTCATTTATTAAACAGTAGATAAAAACCCAAACATAATCTTTAAAACCAATAATAAGCACTTATTTACCAAGCGAGAGGTCTTTACGGTAAAATTATCCTGCTCGCGGTCTTTCAGTACAGACCGCGAGCGAGGCTAGTCTGTGCGAAAAGACGAAGGGCAGGAGAATTTTGCTGTAAAGACCGAAGAACCAATCAGATTGCAGAAAAGACGCGTTAAGATCACTCAAGAGCCAAACCAAATAATAACTGGCAAGGCCGTACATAGCGGGGGCAGCAGGGGCAACTGCCCTCCCCCCAGAAAAAAACAAGATATGTTTTTTATAAGGTTGATTATCAATTTATTATAGGTATTCAGACAATTATTTAATTTGAGTGCTGAAATGCGACGTAAACATAAATAATTCGTCTTGAAAATTTCAAATTTAAATGCATATTTTGGTTTCAACAGTATGCTTAATATGCTGACCATGCAGCCATTTTGATTCCGTCAAGAGCGAACCGGCGACCGTGCGGTATAAATACCGCGTCTGCATGGTTGTTTTGACGTACTCTTTACTTGATAAGACGTACTCTTTACTTGATAAGTAATAGGAGTAGAGAACATACCAGACACATGGCGTTGTGTCTATTTCTTTGACAATGGGCTTGCTTATCTTTAAAAAAGTCTAAATATTACCAGACCTTACAGATAAAATGTTTCAGAATGTTCTTCGCAAAAATAGCCGAAAATGCTCTTCTGGAGCTTTCAAAATTAACATTTTTCTGGGGGGGGCAGACCCCCCTAGAGAGGTCCCCGGCGAACACAAACTTCACATAATTTGTCTTACTGCCCCCCTGTCCAAATAATCCTGCGTACGGCTATGATAACTGGAAGAAGTCAAAGTTAATAACAAGTGTATAAAGAGGTTAATTGCGAAGTGTATGTCAACAAAATTGAAACAAATAATAAATAAAAGAGCTGAGGCTGAGAATTCTTAAGGGTATTCGGACTTATTCCGTTGCTAGACAACTGGTTACTATAGGACAGGTCATTTAGGGCCCAATATTACGGTGGCCCATATGTGCAATACACAAAAGAGAATGTCAGTACACAAACATAAGTTTCAATACACCAGTAAGTTGTCTGATACACTGAACAAAATATCGATTCACCAAAGCAAATACAAATTACATGAAAAGTTACCCAGAATACACAACAAAAAATCGTAAAAACGCAACGAAATCTTGGCACAGTACACAACGATGTTTCACTAGAGACACTGTAGCGAAATCCGATACACAACTAAAAAGCAACGCAATACAACAAAGAGTAATTCGATACACGACAAAGAATTCGTTCAATACACAACAAAATTTTCTCAATACACAACGAAAAGTTGCATGCGGGAACATCAGGGACAACAGGGAACTAAGCGGCATCTTGCCCATGAGCTTTTATTGTGAATTTTTTCGCTGGAAATGGCATGGATGCTGTGTATGTCTTTTGCCCAACTTGCGAGAAGAAAAAGTCCGATGCTGCAGGGCTTGCTGGTGTCAGTACTGCCAATACTAGCAGTAATTGTCATTCCATCCCTCGAAGACCAGCCGATCTCAGACAAGATGACAGCAGAGGATCGACTGCTCCTGTCGCTGTGCCGTCGTTATCGGCATTCATGAAAGAGAAGGAATGCGAGAGAAGGTCACAATTCGAGCCGAAAAGCAAGAAGGCGCGCAGTTCATCGAAGTCAAAGTCAAAAGACGACAAAGACGAAGTGCTTATCACTGTTGGGCGTATGGAATATGATTGTGAGGAAATGAAACCTCTTCGCGGCAAACGTTTCCCTGTTAAGCTTTTAAAAGAAACGAATTACGTATTAACAGGCCTTGGAAAGAGCGTTGACTAAGTGGGAAGACTACGACAGAACGTTCTCAAGAGAGCGCGGTTATGTTATGGTGTACCCTGATGGCAAGTTAGCGCGAACCATTCCAGGAAGCTCAGAGGAGTTTACACTAAAAAAGTATAAGGAAGGCCTTGGGAAAAAATACGCCCGAATAACACTTTATCTCTACGACCGACAAGAAAACCGATGAAAGTGCAAGGCCTGCATGTTCGTAATTCGTTTCTTTTAAAAGCTTAACAGGGAATTAACTTTTGCCGCGAAGAGGTTTCATTTCCTCACAATCATATTCCATACGCCCAACAGTGATAAGCACTTCGTCTTTGTAACTGCGCGCCTTCTTTCTTTTCGGCTCGAAGTGTGATCTTCTCTCGCATTCCTTCTCTTTCAATGCCGATAACGACGGCACAGCGACAGGAGCAGTCGATCCTCTGCTGTCATCTTGTCTGAGATCGGCTGGTTTTCGAGGGATGGAATGACAATTACTGCTAGTATTGGCAGTACTGACACCAGTCACCAGCAAGCCCTGCAGCATCGGACTTTTTCTTCCCGCAAGTTGGGCAAAAGACATACACAGCATCCATGCCATTTCCAGCGAAAAAATCCACAATAAAAGCTCATGGGCAAGATGCCGCTTAGTTCCCTGTTGTCCCTGATGTTCCCGCATGCAACTTTTCGTTGTGTATTGAGAAAATTTTGTTGTGTATTGAACGAATTCTTTATCGTGTATCGAATTACTCTTTGTTGTATTGAGTTGCTTTTTAGTTGTGTATCGGATTTCGCTACAGTGTCTCTAGTGAAACATCGTTGTGTACTGTGCCAAGATTTCGTTGCGTTTTTACGATTTTTTGTTGTGTATTCTGGGTAACTTTTACATGTAATTTGTATTTGCTTTGGTGAATCGATATTTTGTTCAGTGTATCAGACAACTTACTGGTGTATTGAAACTTATGTTTGTGTACTGACATTCTCTTTTGTGTATTGCACATATGGGCCACCGTACAATATACCTCGGAAGTGGACAATAAATTTAAGGTAAAACCAATATATTTTATGTGTGGAATCAGTGGCGGCACTACGGGTGTGCAAACGCGGCCCATAGACCAAGGGCCCATCAGCCCATCCGGCAAACTGCCTCCTTTTATTAATGGTGCTATAATATTTTCTTAAAAATAATGGATACACTATAAAAAAAGTGATTTGTGGTCTTTAGATTTTACTCAAAAGAGCTCTCAAATTGCAGGAAATGCCATTTCAGAGACCATAAATTTCCGGCGGAGAATCTCCCGGCCGGCGCCACTGTGTGTAATATGTAGAGGCACGAGCCACTTCGTTTGGCCGATGTCTGTACGCGTTAGTGAACCAAACTCTAAGCTAGTACACACTAAAGAATTCGGTAATCGGAAATAATCGAAAACAATGAACCGAGCTAGACCAAGTGCGCTGTGACGCCATGGCGGACGCTCGCTCTTTAATATAATATATCTAAGCTTGTCAAAACAAGCTTTTAGAACCATTTTCTTATCTTGCACCGTTTAGTTCTATATTAAAGACAAAATGGTGCATTCGCTGGTACAGACGGCCTTGAATTTGCGCCGTAGATTATTTGGTTGTTTGTCCCCTAGCGATCCCACAATCCTTTGTAAACCGCGCGAGGACTGGCAACATACATAATTTGCAGACAATATTCGAGATGGGATATGATAGAGGAAAATTTTCCAATGAAATTTTGGAACATTTTTGTCTCTATAATATATTTTCACACTGGAAAATCTCTGATTTACCATTAACCACATTTGATCCTCATGCTGTGTCTGGTCACCAAGATCATTAGGCGCATACGTGTAGATCCACGCGATTAAGATCATATTGTCTAGTTTCAATTCGATGTGGCGTCTCGTAGTTTCAATGGCACTTAGTAGGATGGTCTATAGGAACCGCTAAATAGTCATTTAGTTGAAAGATAAAATGGTCTAATTATACTTCAGTTTAATCGCGGTTCTATACCCATGTATTTATTATGTTTTTACTAGCATGATTTTCTTCTTTAAAGGTAACTAAAGCTGTGAACCTACAGAAATTCCTATATATAGTCCGCAACATGAGACTTGCTCGATCAAATTGACAAATTCTGAACCCCAACTCCGTCCAGTTTATCATTCTAGTTTAAAGAACAGTGCTTCACCAAAATTGTGATCAATATATTTATATTTTACACTCTATGTATATATCTTTCTGCTTTCACTATTTAACATTTTTAAAAGTCTATCAACAATTTTAGATTCACAATTGTAATAGTATTTTTTGGTAGATAGTCACTTGTAGAAATGCTGTTGAAATCTGGCCTAATAATTTAAATATCTCACGCTCAGCTACTATTCTATACTGTCCTTGTAAACACTTACGACTCCTATGATACACGTACTTTCAAATCTATTCGCCAATCTTGCAATACCGCTAACTTATAAGTTTAATCATTATTATTATAAGTTTAATCAGTATTTTTTACCTTTTTTCTGATGTTGGATGAAAGTTTGATCTTGGTTAAAATTTCGCCCAACAAATGCTGAAGCACAACAAATATTGGAACGCTTAGCCAGGTTTCCACCAATCATATTTAAGTACCCTGACCACCATGGTCACTCCAATATGGCCGCCACACGCTAATTCTGGCTTCATAGTTACTGTTATGGAGCCGTAGTTGTCATATATTATGGGAAAACCATAGACAACTGATTCATTTTAGCATTTTAAAAGATCAGAGACAGATAGTCTGTCGCCTATAAAAACTATATAACGTGGTCCCAACAAGATGGCCTGCACGAGCTACTTCCAGCTTACTCGATGCAGTCTTTATTTGGAGACCAGTGGTTTAACTCTTTACTTTGACCATGGTCTTCAGAAGACATCGAATAAGATTTTTATATAAATTTGCTTCAGCTAAATTCTTTCAAATTCACACACTTTCCATAAGGCCGAAATGGCTAAAAATAGTCTGTCCTCAATTGACAAATAATATCCTTTAGTTCCTAGTTAATTGACGAATTCAGCCTCTCCTTCAACTTTCTCTCAGGTCCTTATCTCTGCTCCCCCGGCGGCCTCCATCGGGATATGGGTACAAGATTGGCTCGGCAAGCCAAACATGGCGGACATAGCTAGAGGCCGATTTTGAACGTCAGTTTCAGTCCTCTACGCGGTCTTGTACGTCAGTTCCAGGCCTATTCACGACATGTACTTTATGTTTTGTTTGGCTCGGTTATGTACCGATCAATTCGAAACTTCACCATCCCCCCCCGGACCGACCCCGGGAATTTGAACTTTTGAAAATTTGGTCGTTCAAATTCCCATCCCCCCTAGCAAGAAATTAAACGGGCAAATGCCCGACCCCATGGCCAAATTATGAAACTGGAAGTACAAAAATTCAATTCCATTCCATTTTTGACAAACCAGTCCTTGACGAAAGCGGAATCTTTCCCTTTAAAATATAACAATAACAATCGTTCAACTGATTCCACCGCCATTGTAAAGAAAATGGTGGTTGTGACAAAGCTTTAGTTAAACCGCGAGCCGGCGAAGGCTCTGGGAACGAGATTTACCGCGAGCAGGAATTCCACCCGAAAACGCGCGAATTCTAGACTTCCGGTTCAAATTCCCCAGGGAATTTGACGTTCGAGGCCTTTTGCTGGGTACTCCCATGCCCGGGGGGAGGGGGGCACGGTGATGTTTCGAATTGATCGGTACATTACGATATCATTTACAAGAACGAAAGAAGTCCTCCAACGAAGTGAAACCGATAAACTTTCATTAACCGAGAACTTAAAAAGGATATAGTAATGTTATGTGACCTACTAGTGACACCAATGGTCTAAAAATGGAAGGAAATGGGAAAAAGGGATCGTAAATATGTACGTTTATCTCAAGAATTTCTTGTGGGCTTCTTTCATCATTTTGTGTTAATTCTGAAATTTATTTTCATAGCTTGACTTTGATAATATAAATTTAAAATTATTGGTTCATCCTGTCTCTTGATATTATGTTTTGTGCAAGTCTTCAAAATTAACATAGTTAAAAAAAATAGAAAAGTTGCGTGGGAGACTGAAACGTGCAAAATCACCTGCTTGTCCGCCATGTTTGGCTTCACTTTTTCTCAACCAAAGACCAGAACCGTACGCGCAGGATTATTTTGCCAGGGGGCAGTAAGACAAATCTTGTGAACTTTGTGTTTTAGGGGGGTCTGGGGGGAAAATGGAATTTTGAAAGGAGTGCATTTATGCGAGGAACATTCTGAAAATTTTTTTACTAAATAGAGTTTGGTTCGTAGAGTTTATTGTTGAATGTTTTGTTTAATTTGGATAAATACTCGCGTCTCTATGGCAATTTAAAGTTTGGCCGCGTTTATGCCCTTAATTCCGCCATGACAGTTGACGTGTGACGTCAAGACCGGAACACCCTGATATATAAACTCTTGAATACGAAGGAGAAGTTTATAATGACCTTATTATCTTCTAGCCTGCGTGCATAATTATACGTTCTGCACGCAGGCTAGCCACAACGCACCTTTCGGGCATTTTTGTAGTCAAAACAAACTGTAGTGTTCCGGACTTGACGTCACAGGTACACTCGCCCCATTCTCCTAGGGTGGAACAAGATGGCGTCGAAAATAGGCTGATTTGGGGTATTTCAACATGGCATAACTCCAAAACGATTTAACGAACTTGAAAACTGTTTTGGGTGAATTACTCTACGGGCAACGCTTAATCCGTTCATCAAATAAAAAAAATTCGGTGAAGAGGCCCTATACATCAACAAGACAGAACGCCATGTGTCTGGTATGTTATTTATTCTTATCTAGTACAGAGTGTCTCCCGTGTGCTATCACTGCTATGGAGTATCCTTATATCTTGGTATGGATAGTGAATATGTTTAGATTCGTGTATATTCTGGAGTCATCATATTATTTACACCGCACGTTCACCGGTTCGCGCTTTACCGGAATCTTTTTTTAATGACGCTTGCGGAATCTTTTTGCACTAGGCTCCATAATGAGTCTGGAATTTGGTGGCTGGTACCCAGTCTAGTTTGCAGTTAGCAGTAGTTGCGCTGCTGCCACATGACACGTAAATACCGTTCTACCGCTCACTGTTAATAAAATCGCTGCATGGTCATAGCATATTAAGCATAAGTTTAAAACAAAGTTTAAACTCTAACTAAATAATTATCTGAATACTCATAATAAATTGATAATCAACTTTATAAAAAAACAGATCTTGTTTGTTGTTGGTTGGTTTTTTTTTGGGTTTTTTTGGGGGGGGCAGTTGGCCCTGCTGCCCACAAGAACATAGTCTCCAGTTATATAGAGAGCTCATTCGATTGTCTATACCTTACGCGCTCGCTCCGTATTTAAGCGATTCCCTAATTATACAACTCGCAGGGTAATCTGCCGCGTTTATTACTCTTTTGATGCAAAGCAGCAACACGCTAAGCCTGTAGTACCGCATAAACCGCTCATTTATATTTTATTCAACTTCATTGATCTTTCCATAGCGATACAGTCATAA